>JALIRH010000046.1:4200000-4372448 GCA_023055505.1 Callipepla californica brunnescens | reverse complement strand
CTGCCCTACCCTGCCCTGGCTTCCCTTGCCCTGTCTCACCCTAACCTGCCCTACCCTGCCCTGCACTTGCTTCCCTTGCCCTGCGCTGTCCAGTCCTGCCCTGCACTGGCTTCCCTTGCCCTGCCCTGCCCTGCCCTGTTCTGGCTTCCCTTGCCCTCCCTTGCCTTGCCCTGCCCTACCCTGCCCTGCCCTGGCTTCCTTTGCCCTGCCCTGCCCTGCCCTGCCCTGCCCTGCCTTCCCTAGCCCTGCCCTGCCCTGCCCTGCCATGGTTTCCCTTGCACTGACCTGCCCTGCCCTGGCTTACCTTGCTCAGCCCTGCCCTGTCCTTCCCTGCCCTGGTTTCCCTTACCCTGGCCAGCCCTGCCCTGCCCTGCCCTGCCCTACCCTGGCTTCCCTTGCCCTACCCTGCCCTACCCTGCCCTACCCTGCTTTGGATTTTCTTGCCCTGTTTTGCCCTGCCCTGCCCTGCCCTGACTTCCCTTGCCCTGCCCTGCCCTGCCCTGCCCTGCCCTGGCTTCCATTGCACTGCCCTGCCCTGCCCTGCCCTGTTTTGGATTCCCTTGCCCTGCCCTACCGTGCCCTGCCTTGCCCTGCCCTGCCCTGGCTTCCCTTGCCCTACCCTTCCCTTCCCTGCCCTTTCCTGGCTTCCCTTGCCCTGCCCTGACCTGCCATGCTCAGCCCTGTTCTGCCCTGGCTTTCCTTGCTCTGCCCTGACCTACCCTGTCTTCCCTTGCCCTGCCCTGCTTTGCCCTGCCATGCCCTGCCCTGCCCTGGCTTTTCTTTCCCTGTTTTGCCCTGGCATGCCCTGCCCTGCCCTGGCTTTCCTTGCCCTGCCCTGCCCTGCCCTGCCCTCCCTTCCATTGCCCTGCCCTGCCCAGCCCTGCCCTGGCTTCCCTTGCCCTGCCCTGCCCTACCCTGCCCTGCCCTGGCTTCCCTTGCCCTACCCTGCCTTGCCCTGCCCTTTCCTGGCTTCCCGTGCCCTGCCCTGACCTGCCCAGCCCTGCCCTGCTCTGCCCTGGCTTTCCTTGCCCTGCTCTGCCCTGCCCTCCCCTGTTCTGGCTTCCCTTGCCCTCCCATGCCCAGCTCTGCCCTGCCCTGCCCTGCCCTGCCCTGGCTTCCTTTGCCCTGCCCTGCCCTGCCCTGCCCTGCCCTGGTTTCCCTTTCCCTGCCCTGCCCTGCCTTCCCCTTCCCTGCCTTGTCCTGCCTGCCCTGCCTTACCTTGCTATGCTCTGCCCTGCCCTGCCTTGTTTTCCTTTGCCCTGCCCTGCCCTGCCCTGCCCTTCCTTGCCCTGGCTTCCCTTTCCCTGCCCTGCCCTGCCCTGCCCTGCCCTGCCCTGCCCTGCCCTGCCCTGCCCTGCCCTGCCCCTGCCATGCCCTGGCTTCTCTTGCCCTGCCCTGCCCTGCTCTGCCCTGCCCTGGCTTCCCTTGCCCTGCCCTAACCTGCCTTGCCCTGCCCTGGCTTCCCTTGTCCTCCCTGCCCTACCCTGCCCTGGCTTCCTTGCCCTGTCCTGCCCTGCCCTGCCCTGCCCTGGCTTCCCTTGCCCTGCCTTGCCCTGCCCTGCCCTGCCCTGGTATCCCTTGCCCTGCCCTGCCCTGACCTGCCCTGCCCTGGTCTGATTTGCCCTGCCTTTCCTTGCCCTGCCCTGCCCTGCCTTCCCTTGCCCTGCCCTGCCTTCCCTTGCTAGGCCCTGCTCTGCACTGCCCTGCCCTGGCTTCCCTTGCCCTGCCCTGTCCTGCCCTGATATCCTTTGCCCTGCCCTGCCCTGCCCTGCTTTGTTTTCCCTTGCTATGCCCTGCCCTGCCTTCCCTTCCCCATTTCTGCCTTCCCTTGCTAGGCCCTGCCCTGCCCTGCACTGCCCTGCCCTGGCTTCCCTTGCCCTGCCCTGCACTGCCCTGACTTCCCTTGCCCTGCCCTGCCCTGCCTTCCCTTGCTCTGCCCTGCCTTCCCTTGCTATGCCCTGCCCCTGCCCTGCCTTGCCCTGGCTTCCCTTGCCCTCCCCTGCCCTGCCCTGCCCTGCCCTGTCTTCCCTTGCCCTGCCCTGCCCTGCCCTGCCCTGTCTTCTATTGCCCTGCCCTGCCCTGCCCTGCCCTGGCTTCCCTTGCCCTGCTCTGCACTGCCCTGCCCTTCCCCTGGCTTCCTTTGCCCTGCCCCTACCCTGCCCTGCCCTGCCCTGGCTTCCCTTACCCTGCCCTGACCTGCCCTGCTCTGGCTTCCCTGGCCCTGGCTTCCCCAGCCCTGCCCTGCCCTGCCCTGCCCTGGTTTTCCCTTGCCCTGCCCTGCCATGCCGTGCCCTGGCTTCCCTTGCACTACTCTGCCCTCCCCTGCCCTGGCATGCCCTGCCCTGCCCTGGCTTCCCTTTCCCTGCCCTGCCCTGCCCTGCCCTGGCTTCCCTTGGCCTGTTTTGCCCTGCCCTGCCCTGCCCTACCCTGGCTTCCCTTGCCCTGCTCTGCAATGCCCTGGCTTCCCTTGCCCTGCTCTGCCCTGCCCTGCCCTGCCCTGCCCCTGGCTTCCCTTGCCTTGCCCTGCCCTGCCATCCCTGCCCTGGCTTCCCTTGCCCTGCCCTGCCCTGCCCTGCCCTGTCTTCCCTTGCCTTGCCCTGCCCGGCCCTGGCTTCCCTTGCCCTGCCCTAACCATGCCCTGCCCTGCCCTAGCTTCTCTTGCCTTGCCCTGCCCTGCTTTGCCCTGCCCTGCCCTGGCTTCCCTTGCCCTGCCCTGCCCTGCCCCTACCCTGGCTTCCCTTGCCCTACACTGCCCTGCCCTGCCCTGCCATGCCCTGGATTTTCTTGCCCTGTTTTGCCCTGCCCTGCCCTGCCCTGGTTTCCCTTGCCCTGCCCTGCCCTGCCGTGCCCTGGCTTCCATTGCACAGCCCTGCCCTGCCCTGCCCTGCCCTGCCTTCCCTTGCCCTGCCCTGCCCATTCCTGCCCTGCCCTGCCCTAACTTCCCTTGCCCTGTCTCACCCTACCCTGCCCTACCCTGCCCTGCCCTGGCTTCCCTTGACCTGCCCTGCCCTGCCCTGCCTTGCCCTGCCCTGGCTTCCCTTGACTTACCCTGCCCTGCCCTGTCCTTTCCTGGCTTCCCTTGCCCTGCCCTGACCTGCCCTGCCTTGCACTGCTCTGCCCTGGCTTCCCTTGCCCTGCCCTGCCCTGCCCTGCCCTGGCTTCCCCTGCCCTGCCCTACCCCTGACCTGTCCTGCCTTCCCTAGCCCTGCCCTGCCCATTCATGCTCTGCCCTGCCCTGCCCTGGCTTCCCTTGCCCTACCCTGACCTGCCATGCGCAGCCCTGCTCTGCCCTGGCTTTCCTTGTTCTGCCCTGCCCTGCCCTGGCTTCCTTTGCCTTGCCCATTCCTTCCCCTGCCCTGCCCTGCCCTACCCAGGCTTCCCTTGCTCTGGCCTGCCTTGCCCTGCCATGCCCTGCCCTGCCCTGCCCTGGTTTTCTTGCCCTGTTTTGCCCTGGCATACCCTGCCCTGCCCAGCCCTGCCCTGTCTTCCCTTGACCTGCCCTGCCCTGCCCTGCCTTGCCCTGCCCTGGCTTCCCTTGCCCTGCCCTAACCTGCCTTGCCCTGCCCTGGCTTCCCTTGCCCTCCCTGCCCTGCCCTGCCCTGGCTTCCTTGCCCTGTCCTGCCCTGCCCTGCCCTGCCCTCTTCTGCCCTGCCCTGCCTTCCCTTGCCCTGCCTTGCCCTTCCCTGCCCTGCCCTGCCCTGCCCTGGTATCCCTTGCCCTGCCCTGCCCTGACCTGCCCTGCCCTGGTCTGCCCTGTTCTGCCCTGCCCTGCCTTCCCTTGCCCTGCCTTGCCCTGCCCTGCCCTGCCCTGCCCTGGTATCCCTTGCCCTGCCCTGCCCTGACCTGCCCTGCCCTGGTCTGCCCCTGCCCTGCCCTGCCCTGCCCTGGCTTCCCTTGCCTTACCCTGCCCTGCCCTGTCCTTTCCTGGCTTCCCTTGCCCTGCCCTGACCTGCCCTGCCTTGCCCTGCTCTGCCCTGGCTTACCTTGCCCTGCCCTGCCCTGCCCTGGCTTCCCCTGCCCTGCCCTACCCTGACCTGTCCTGCCTTCCCTTGCCCTGCCCTGCCCATCTCCTGCCCTGCCCTGCCCTGGCTTCCCTTGCCCTGCCCTGCCCTGCCCTACCCTGACTTCCCTTGCCCTACCCTGCCCTGCCCTGCCCTGGATTTTCTTGCCCTGTTTTGCCCTGCCCTGCCCTGCCCTGCCTTCCCTTGCCCTGCCCTGCCCATTCCTGCCCTGCCCTAACTTCCCTTGCCCTGTCTCACCCTACCCTGCCCTACCCTGCCCTGCCCTGGCTTCCCTTGACCTGCCCTGCCTTGCCCTGCCTTGCCCTGCCCTGGCTTCCCTTGACTTACCCTGCCCTGCCCTGTCCTTTCCTGGCTTCCCTTGCCCTGCCCTGACCTGCCCTGCCTTGCACTGCTCTGCCCTGGCTTCCCTTGCCCTGCCCTGCCCTGCCCTGCCCTGGCTTCCCCTGCCCTGCCCTACCCTGACCTGTCCTGCCTTCCCTAGCCCTGCCCTGCCCATTCATGCTCTGTCCTGCCTTGCCCTGGCTTCCCTTGCCCTACCCTGACCTGCCATGCGCAGCCCTGCTCTGCCCTGGCTTTCCTTGTTCTGCCCTGCCCTGCCTGGCTTCCCTTGCCTTGCCCATTCCTTCCCTGCCCTGCCCTGCCCTACTCAGGCTTCCCTTGCTCTGGCCTGCCTTGCCCTGCCATGCCCTGCCCTGCCCTGCCCTGGTTTTCTTGCCCTGTTTTGCCCTGGCATACCCTGCCCTGCCCTGCCCTGCCCTGTCTTCCCTTGACCTGCCCTGCCCTGCCCTGCCTTGCCCTGCCCTGGCTTCCCTTGCCCTGCCCTAACCTGCCTTGCCCTGCCCTGGCTTCCCTTGCCCTCCCTGCCCTGCCCTGCCCTGGCTTCCTTGCCCTGTCCTGCCCTGCCCTGCCCTGCCCTCTTCTGCCCTGCCCTGCCTTCCCTTGCCCTGCCTTGCCCTTCCCTGCCCTGCCCTGCCCTGCCCTGGTATCCCTTGCCCTGCCCTGCCCTGACCTGCCCTGCCCTGGTCTGCCCTGTTCTGCCCTGCCCCTGCCTTCCCCTTGCCCTGCCTTGCCCTGCCCTGCCCTGCCCTGCCCTGGTATCCCTTGCCCTGCCCTGCCCTGCCCTGCCCTGCCCTGCCCTGCCCCTGCCCTGCCTTGCCCTGCCCTGGCTTCCCTTGCCTTACCCTGCCCTGCCCTGTCCTTTCCTGGCTTCCCTTGCCCTGCCCTGACCTTCCCTGCCTTGCCCTGCTCTGCCCTGGCTTACCTTGCCCTGCCCTGCCCTGGCTTCCCCTGCCCTGCCCTACCCTGACCTGTCCTGCCTTCCCTTGCCCTGCCCTGCCCATTCCTGCCCTGCCCTGCCCTGGCTTCCCTTGCCCTGCCCTGCCCTGCCCTACCCTGACTTCCCTTGCCCTACCCTGCCCTGCCCTGCCCTGGATTTTCTTGCCCTGTTTTGCCCTGCCCTGCCCTGCCCTGCCCTGGCTTCCCTTGCCCTGCCCTGCCCTGCCCTGCCCTGCCCCTGCCCTGCCCTGGCTTCCATTGCACTGCCCTGCCCTGCCCTGCCCTGGCTTCCCCTGCCCTGCCCTACCCTGACCTGTCCTGCCTTCCCTTGCCCTGCCCTGCCCATTCCTGCCCTGCCCTGCCCTGGCTTCCCTTGCCCTGCCCTGCCCTGCCCTACCCTGACTTCCCTTGCCCTACCCTGCCCTGCCCTGCCCTGGATTTTCTTGCCCTGTTTTGCCCTGCCCTGCCCTGCCCTGCCCTGGCTTCCCTTGCCCTGCCCTGCCCTGCCCTGCCCTGCCCTGCCCTGGCTTCCATTGCACTGCCCTGCCCTGCCCTGCCCTGTTTTGGATTCCCTTGCCCTGCCCTACCGTGCCCTGCGTTGCCCTGCCCTGCCCTGGCTTCCCTTGCCCTACCCTTCCCTTCCCTGCCCTTTCCTGGCTTCCCTTGCCCTGCCCTGACCTGCCATGCCCAGCCCTGCTCTGCCCTGGCTTTCCTTGCTCTGCCCTGACCTACCCTGTCTTCCCTTGCCCTGCCCTGCTTTGCCCTGCCATGCCCTGCCCTGCCCTGGCTTTACTTTCCCTGTTTTGCCCTGGCATGCCCTGCCCTGCCCTGGCTTCCCTTTCCCTGCCCTGCCCTGTCTTCCCTTGGCCTGTTTTGCCCTGCCCTGCCCTGTCCTACCCTGGCTTCCCTTGCCCTGCTCTGCTATGCCCTGGCTTCCCTTGCCCTGCTCTGCCCTGCCCTGCCCTGCCCTGCCCTGGCTTCCCTTGCCTTGCCCTGCCCTGCCATCGCTGCCCTGGCTTCCCTTGCCCTGCCCTGCCCTAGCTTCCCTTGCCCTGTCTTCCCTTGCCTTGCCCTGCCCTGCCCTGCCCTGCCCTGACTTCCTTTGCCCTGCCCTGTTCTGGCTCCCCTTGCCCTGCCCTGCCCTGCCCTAGCTTCCCTTTCCCTGTCCTTCCCTGACCTTCCCTGCCCTGCCCTACCCTGCCATTTCCTGCCTTGGCTTCCGTTGCCCTACCCTGCCCTGCCATGCCCTGCCATGGCTTCACTTCCCTGCCCAGCCCTGCCCTGCACTGTTCTGTCTTCCCTTGCCCTGCCCTTCCCTGCCCTGCCCTACCCTGCCCTGGCTTCCCTTGCCCTGCCCTTCCCTGCCCTGCCCTGCTTTGAATTCCCTTGACCTGACCTGCCCTGGCTTCCCTTGCCTTGCCCTGCCCTGCCATCGCTGCCCTGGCTTCCCTTGCCCTGCCCTGCCCTAGCTTCCCTTGCCCTGTCTTCCCTTGCCTTGCCCTGCCCTGCCCTGGCTTCCCTTGCCCTGCCCTGACCTGCCCTACCCTGGCTTCCCTTGCCCTACACTGCCCTGCCCTGCCCTGCCCTGCCCTGGATTTTTCTTGCCCTCTTTTGCCCTGTCCTGCCCTGCCCTGCCCTGGTTTCCCTTGCCCTGCCCCTGCCCTGCCCTGCCCTGGCTTCCATTGCACTGCCCTGCCCTGCCCTGCCCTGCCCTGGATTCCCTTGCCCTGCCCTGCCCTGTTCTGCTCTGCCCTGGCTTCCCTTGCCCTACCCCTGCCCTTCCCCTGCCCTTTCCTGGCTTCCCTTGCCCTGTTCTGACCTGCCATGCGCAGCCCTGCTCTGCCCTGGCTTTCCTTGTTCTGCCCTGACCTACCCAAGCTTCCCTTGCTCTGGCCTGACTTGCCCTGCCATGCCCTGCCCTGCCCTGCCCTGGCTTTTCTTGCCCTGTTTTGCCCTGGCATACCCTGCCCGGCCCTTGCATCTATTGCCCTGCCCTGCCCTGCCCTGCCCTGTCTTCCCTTGACCTGCCCTGCCCTACCCTGCACGGCCGTGGCTTCCCTTGCCTTACCCTGCCCTGCCCTGTCATTTCCTGGCTTCCCTTGCCCTGCCCTGACCTGCCCTGCCCTGCCCTGCTCTGCCCTGGCTTTCCTTGCCCTGCCCTGCCCTGCCCTGCCCTGGCTTCCCCTGCCCTGCCCTGCCCTGCCTTCCCTTGCCCTGCCCTGCCCATTCCTGCCCTGCCCTGCCCTGGCTTCCCTTTCCCTGTCTCACCCTACCCTGCCCTACCCTGCCCTGCCCTGGCTTCCCTTGACCTGCCTGCCCTGCCCTGCCTTGCCCTGGCTTCCCTTGCCCTGCCCTGCCCTGCCCTGCCCTGGCTTCCCTTGCCCTGACCTGCCCTGCCATGCACTGCCCTGCCCTGGCTTCCCTTGCCCTGCCCAGATCTGCCCTGCTTTGCCCTGCCCTGGCTTCACTTGCCCTGCCCTACCTGCTTTGCCCCTGCCTTGCTTCCCTTGCCCTGCCCTGCCCTGCACTGCCCTGGCTTCTCTTGCCCTGCCCTGCCCTACCCAGCCCTGCCCTGACTTCCCTTGCCCTGCACTGCCAAGCCCTGCACTGCCCTGCCCTAACCTGCCTTCCCTTGCCCTGCCCTACCCTACCCTTGCTTCATTTGCCCTGCCCTGCCCTGCCCTGCCCTGCCCTGGCTTCCCTTGCCCTGCCCAGCTTTGCCCTGCCCTGCCCTGGAATCACTTGCCCTGTTCTGCCCTGCCCTGGATTCCCTTGCCCTGTTCTGCCCTGCCCTGGATTCCCTCGCCCTGCCGTGCCCTGCCCTGCCCTGCCCTGTCCTGAATTCCCTTGCCATGCCCTGCCCTACCCTGGCTTCCCTTGCCCTTCCCTTCCCTGCCCTGGCTTCCCTTGCCCTGCCCTGCCCTGCCCTGCTCTGCCCTGGCTTCCCTTGCCCTGCCCTACCCTGCCCTGCCCTGGCTTCAATTGCCCTGCCCTGTCCTGCCCTGTTTTTTCCTGTCTTCCCTTGCCCTGCCCTACCCTGCCCTGCCCTGCCCTAGCTTCTCTTGCCTTGCCCTGCCCTGCTTTGCCCTGCCCTGACCTGGCTTCCCTTGCCCTGCCCTGCCCTGCCCTGGCTTCCCTTGCCCTGCCCTGCCCATTCCTGCACTGCCCTGCCCTTGCTTCCCTTGACCTGCCCTGCCCTGCCCTGCCCTGTCTTCCCTTGCCCTGGCTTCCCCTGCCCTGCCCTACCCTGCCCTGCCCTTGCTTCCCTTGCCCTGCCCTGCCTAGCCCTGCCCTGCCCTGGCTTCCCTTGCCCTGCCCTGCCTTGCCCTGACCCGGCTTCCCTTCCCCTGGCTTCCCCTGCCCTGCCCTATCCTGCCCTGCCCTTGCTTCCCTTGCCCAGCCTTGCAAACCCTGCCCTGCCCTGTCTTCCCTTGCCCTGCCCTGCCCTGCCCTGCCCTGGCTTCCCTTGCCATGTTTTGCCCTGCCCTGCCCTGCCCTGCCTACCCTGGCTTCCCTTGCATTCCCTGCCCTGCCCTGGCTTCCCTTGCCCTTCCCTGCCCTGCCCTGCCCTGCCCTGACCTGGCTTCCCTTGCCCTGCCCTGCCCTGCCCTGCCTTCCCTTGCCCTGCCCTGCCCTGCTTTGCCCTGGCTTCCCTTGTCTTGCCCTGCCCTGCCCTGCCTTCCCTTGCCCTGCCCTGCCCTGCTTGCCCTGGCTTCCCTTGTCTTGCCCTGCCCTGCCCTGGCTTCCCTTGCCTTCCCCTGCCCTGCCCTGGCTTCCCTTGCCCTGCCCTGCCCTGCCCTGCCCTGCCCTGGCTTCTCTTGCCCTGCCCTGCCCTGCCCTACCCTGCCCTGGCTTCCCTTGCCCTACCCTGCCTTGCCCTGCCCTTTCCTGGCTTCCCGTGCCCTGCCCTGACCTGCCCTGCCCTAATCTGCCTTCCCTTGCCCTGCACTGCCCTACCCTGCCCTGCCCTACTCTGGCTTCCCTTGCCCTGACCTGCCCTGCCCTGCCCTGCCATGACCTGGCTTCCCTTTCCCTGCCCTGCCAAGCCCTGCCCTGCCCTGCCCTAACCTGTATTACCTTGCCCTGCCCTGCCCTACCCTGCCCTGCCCTACCTGGGCTTCCCTTGCCCTGCCCTGCCCTGCCCTGCCATGCCCTGGCTTCCCTTGCCCTGCCCTGCCCTGCCCTGCCCTGGCTTCCCTTGCCCTGACCTGCCCTGCCATGCACTGCCCTGCCCTGGCTTCCCTTGCCCTGCCCAGATCTGCCCTGCTTTGCCCTGCCCTGGCTTCACTTGCCCTGCCCTACCTGCTTTGCCCTGCCTTGCTTCCCTTGCCCTGCCCTGCCCTGCCCTGCCCTGGCTTCTCTTGCCCTGCCCTGCCCTACCCAGCCCTGCCCTGACTTCCCTTGCCCTGCACTGCCAAGCCCTGCACTGCCCTGCCCTAACCTGCCTTCCCTTGCCCTGCCCTACCCTACCCTGGCTTCATTTGCCCTGCCCTGCCCTGCCCTGCCCTGCCCTGGCTTCCCTTGCCCTGCCCAGCTTTGCCCTGCCCTGCCCTGGAATCACTTGCCCTGTTCTGCCCTGCCCTGGATTCCCTTGCCCTGTTCTGCCCTGCCCTGGATTCCCTTGCCCTGCCGTGCCTGCCCTGCCCTGCCCTGTCCTGAATTCCCTTGCCATGCCCTGCCCTACCCTGGCTTCCCTTGCCCTTCCCTTCCCTGCCCTGGCTTCCCTTGCCCTGCCCTGCCCTGCCCTGCTCTGCCCTGGCTTCCCTTGCCCTGCCCTACCCTGCCCTGCCCTGGCTTCAATTGCCCTGCCCTGTCCGGCCTTTTTTTTCCTGTCTTCCCTTGCCCTGCCCTACCCTGCCCTGCCCTGCCCTAGCTTCTCTTGCCTTGCCCTGCCCTGCTTTGCCCTGCCCTGACCTGGCTTCCCTTGCCCTGCCCTGCCCTGCCCTGGCTTCCCTTGTCCTGCCCTGCCCATTCCTGCACTGCCCTGCCCTTGCTTCCCTTGACCTGCCCTGCCCTGCCCTGCCCTGCCCTGCCCTGGCTTCCCTTGCCCTGACCTGCCCTGCCATGCACTGCCCTGCCCTGGCTTCCCTTGCCCTGCCCAGATCTGCCCTGCTTTGCCCTGCCCTGGCTTCACTTGCCCTGCCCTACCTGCTTTGCCCTGCCTTGCTTCCCTTGCCCTGCCCTGCCCTGCCCTGCCCTGGCTTCTCTTGCCCTGCCCTGCCTACCCAGCCCTGCCCTGACTTCCCTTGCCCTGCACTGCCAAGCCCTGCACTGCCCTGCCCTAACCTGCCTTCCCTTGCCCTGCCCTACCCTACCCTGGCTTCATTTGCCCTGCCCTGCCCTGCCCTGCCCTGCCCTGGCTTCCCTTGCCCTGCCCAGCTTTGCCCTGCCCTGCCCTGGAATCACTTGCCCTGTTCTGCCCTGCCCTGGATTCCCTTGCCCTGTTCTGCCCTGCCCTGGATTCCCTTGCCCTGCCGTGCCCTGCCCTGCCCTGCCCTGTCCTGAATTCCCTTGCCATGCCCTGCCCTACCCTGGCTTCCCTTGCCCTTCCCTTCCCTGCCCTGGCTTCCCTTGCCCTGCCCTGCCCTGCCCTGCTCTGCCCTGGCTTCCCTTGCCCTGCCCTACCCTGCCCTGCCCTGGCTTCAATTGCCCTGCCCTGTCCGGCCTTTTTTTTCCTGTCTTCCCTTGCCCTGCCCTACCCTGCCCTGCCCTGCCCTAGCTTCTCTTGCCTTGCCCTGCCCTGCTTTGCCCTGCCCTGACCTGGCTTCCCTTGCCCTGCCCTGCCCTGCCCTGGCTTCCCTTGTCCTGCCCTGCCCATTCCTGCACTGCCCTGCCCTTGCTTCCCTTGACCTGCCCTGCCCTGCCCTGCCCTGTCTTCCCTTGCCCTGGCTTCCCCTGCCCTGCCCTACCCTGCCCTGCCCTTGCTTCCCTTGCCCTGCCCTGCCTAGCCCTGCCCTGCCCTGGCTTCCCTTGCCCTGCCCTGCCTTGCCCTGACCTGGCTTCCCTTCCCCTGGCTTCCCCTGCCCTGCCCTATCCGGCCCTGCCCTTGCTTCCCTTGCCCTGCCTTGCCAACCCTGCCCTGCCCTGTCTTCCCTTGCCCTGCCCTGCCCTGCCCTGCCCTGGCTTCCCTTGCCATGTTTTGCCCTGCCCTGCCCTGCCCTGCCTACCCTGGCTTCCCTTGCCATTCCCTGCCCTGCCCTGGCTTCCCTTGCCCTTCCCTGCCCTGCCCTGCCCTGCCCTGACCTGGCTTCCCTTGCCCTGCCCTGCCCTGCCCTGCCTTCCCTTGCCCTGCCCTGCCCTGCTTTGCCCTGGCTTCCCTTGTCTTGCCCTGCCCTGCCCTGCCTTCCCTTGCCCTGCCCTGCCCTGCTTGCCCTGGCTTCCCTTGTCTTGCCCTGCCCTGCCCTGGCTTCCCTTGCCTTCTACTGCCCTGCCCTGGCTTCCCTTGCCCTGCCCTGCTTTGACCTGCCCTGCCCTGCCCTGGCTTCCCTTGCCCTGTTTTAACTGCCCTGCCCTGCCCTGCCCTGCCCTACCCTGGCTTCCCTTGCCCTGCCCTGCTCTGCCCTGGATTCCCTTGCCCTGCCCTGCCTTGCCCTGCCATGCCCTGCCCTGCCCTGCCCCTGGCTTTTTCTTGCCCTGTTTTGCCCTGGCATGCCCTGCTCTGCCCTGGCATCCATTGCCCTGCCCTACCCTGCCCTGTCATCCCTTGGCCTGCCCTGCCCTACCCTGCCCGGCCGTGGCTTCCCTTGCCTTACCCTGGCCCTGCCCTGTCCTTTCCTGGCTTCCCTTGCCCTGCCCTGACCTGCCCTGCCCTGCTCTGCCCTGGCTTTTCTTGCCCTGCAATGCCCTACCCTGCCCTTGCTTCCCATGCCCTGCCCTGCCCTGCCTTCCCTTGCCCTGCCCTTCCCATTCCTGCCCTGCCCTGCCCTGGCTTCCCTTGCCCTGTCTCACCCTACCCTGCCCTACCCTGCCCTGCCCTTGCTTCCCTTGCCCTGCGCTGTCCAGTCCTGCCCTGCACTGGCTTCCCTTGCCCTGCCCTGCCCTGCCCTGTTCTGGCTTCCCTTGCCCTCCCATGCCCAGCTCTACCCTGCCCTGCCCTGCCCTGCCCTGGCTTCCTTTGCCCTGCCCTGCCCTGCCCTGCCCTGGTTTCCTTTCCGTGCCCTGCCCTGCCTTCCCCTTCCCTGCCTTGTCCTGCCCTGCCCTGCCTTCCTTTGCTATGCCCTGCCCTGCCCTGCCTTGTTTTCCCTTGCCCTGCTCTGCCCTGCCCTGCCCTTCCTTGCCCTGGCTTCCCTTGCCCTGCCCTGCCCTGCCCTGCCGTGCCCTGCCATGCCCTGCCTTCTCTTGCACTGCCCTGCCCTGCCCTGCCCTGCCCTGCCTTCTCTTGACCTGCACTGCCCTGGCTTCCCTTGCCCTTGCCCTGCCCTGCCCTGCACTGTCTTCCCTTCCCTGCCCTGCTCAGCCCTGTCATCCCTTGCCCTGCCCTGCCCTGCCTGCCCTGACTTCCTTTGCCCTGCCCTGTTCTGGCTTCCCTTGCCCTGCCCTGCCCTGCCCTGCCCTAGCTTCCCTTTCCCTGCCCTGCCCTGCCCTGCCCTAACCCTGCCGTTGCCTGCCCTGGCTTCACTTCCCTGCCCTGGCCTTCCCTGCACTGTTCTGGCTTCCCTTGCCCTGCCCTGCACTGCCCTGCCCTGCCCTGCCCTGGCTTCCCTTGCCCTGCCTTCCCTGCCCTGCCCTGCTTTGAATTCCCTTGACCTGCCATGCCCTGGTTTCCCTTGCCCTGCCCTGCACTGCCCTGGCTTCCCTTGACCTGCCCTGCCCTGTCCTGGCTTCCTTTGACCTGCCCTGCCCTGCCCTGCCTTGCCCTGCCCTGGCTTCCCTTGCCCTGCCCTAACCTGCCTTGCCCTGCCCTGGCTTCCCTTGCCCTCCCTGCCCTGCCCTGCCTGGCTTCCTTGCCCTGTCCTGCCCTGCCCTGCCCTGCCCTGTTCTGCCCTGACCTGCCTTCCCTTGCCCTGCCTTGCCCTGCCCTGCCCTGCCCTGGTATCCCTTGCCCTGCCTGCCCTGACCTGCCCTGCCCTGGTCTGCCCTTCCCTGCCTTCCCTTGCCCTGCCCTGCCTTCCCTTGCTAGGCCCTGCACTGCACTGCCCTGCCCTGGCTTCCCTTGCCCTGCCCTGCCCTGCCCTGCCCTGCCCTGATATCCTTTGCCCTGCCCTGCCCTGCCCTGCCCTGCTTTGTTTTCCCTTGCTATTCCCTGCCCTGCCTTCCCTTCCCCATTTCTGCCTTCCCTTGCTATGCCCTGCCCTGCCCTGCCTTGCCCTGGCTTCCCTTGCCCTCCTCTGCCCTGCCCTGCCCTGCCCTGTCTTCCCTTGCCCTGCCCTGCCCTGCCCTGCCCTGTCTTCTATTGCCCTGCCCTGCCCTGCCCTGCCCTGCCCTGGCTTCCCTTGCCCTGCTCTGCACTGCCTGCCCTGCCCTGGCTTCCTTTTCCCTGCCCTACCCTGCCCTGCCCTGCCCTGGCTTCCCTTGCCCTGCCCTGCCCTGCCCTGCTCTGGCTTCCCTGGCCCTGGCTTCCCAGCCCTGCCCTGCCGTGCCCTGCCCTGGTTTCCTTTGCCCAGCCCTGCCCTGCCCTGCCCTGGCTTCCCTTTCCCTGCCCTGCCCTGCCCTGCTCTGGCTTCCCTGTCCCTGGCTTCCGAGCCCTGCCCTGCCGTGCCCTTCCCTGGTTTCCCTTGCCCTGCCCTGCCCTGCCCTGCCCTGCCCTGCCCTGCCCTGCCCTGGCTTCCCTTTCCCTGCCCTGCCCTGCCCTGCCCTGGCTTCCCTTGGCCTGTTTTGCCCTGCCCTGCCCTGCCCTACCCTGGATTCCCTTGCCCTGCTCTGCAATGCCCTGGCATCCCTTGCCCTGCTCTGCCCTGCCCTGCCCTGCCCTGGCTTCCCTTGCCTTGCCCTGCCCTGCCATCCCTGCCCTGGCTTCCCTTGCCCTGCCCTGCCCTGCCCTGCCCTTCCCTGTCTTCCCTTGCTTTGCCCTGCCCTGCCCTGGCTTCCCTTGCCCTGCCCTACCCTGCCCTGCCCTGCCCTAGCTTCTCTTGCCTTGCCCTGCCCTGCTTTGCCCTGCCCTGACCTGGCTTCCCTTGCCCTGCCCTGCCCTGCCCTGCCCTGGCTTCCCTTGCCCTGCCCTGCCCATTCCTGCACTGCCCTGCCCTTGCTTCCCTTGACCTGCCCTGCCCTGCCCTGCCCTGTCTTCCCTTGCCCTGGCTTCCCCTGCCCTGCCCTACCCTGCCCTGCCCTTGCTTCCCTTGCCCTGCCCTGCCTAGCCCTGCCCTGCCCTGGCTTCCCTTGCCCTGCCCTGCCTTGCCCTGACCTGGCTTCCCTTCCCCTGGCTTCCCATGCCCTGCCCTATCGTGCCCTGCCCTTGCTTCCCTTGCCCTGCCTTGCCAACCCTGCCCTGCCCTGTCTTCCCTTGCCCTGCCCTGCCCTGCCCTGCCCTGGCTTCCCTTGCCATGTTTTGCCCTGCCCTGCCCTGCCCCTCCTACCCTGGCTTCCCTTGCCATTCCCTGCCCTGCCCTGGCTTCCCTTGCCTTCCCCTGCCCTGCCCTGGCTTCCCTTGCCCTGCCCTGCTTTGACCTGCCCTGCCCTGCCCTGGCTTCCCTTGCCCTGTTTTAACTGCCCTGCCCTGCCCTGCCCTGCCCTGCCCTACCCTGGCTTCCCTTGCCCTGCCCTGCTCTGCCCTGGATTCCCTTGCCCTTCCCTGCCCTGCCCTGCCCTGCCCTGCCCTGCCCTGGCTTCCCTTGCCCTTCCCTGCCCTGCCCTGCCCTGCCCTGACCTGGCTTCCCTTGCCCTGCCCTGCCCTGCCCTGCCTTCCCTTGCCCTGCCCTGCCCTGCTTTGCCCTGGCTTCCCTTGTCTTGCCCTGCCCTGAACTGGCTTCCCTTGCCTTCCCCTGCCCTGCCCTGGCTTCCCTTGCCCTGCCCTGCTTTGACCTGCCCTGCCCTGCCCTGGCTTCCCTTGCCCTGTTTTAACTGCCCTGCCCTGCCCTGCCCTGCCCTACCCTGGCTTCCCTTGCCCTGCCCTGCTCTGCCCTGGATTCCCTTGCCCTGCCCTGCCTTGCCCTGCCTTGCCCTCCCATGCCCTGCCCTGGCTTTTCTTGCCCTGTTTTGCCCTGGCATGCCCTGCTCTGCCCTGGCATCCATTGCCCTGCCCTACCCTGCCCTGTCTTCCCTTGACCTGCCCTGCCCTACCCTGCCCGGCCGTGGCTTCCCTTGCCTTACCCTGCCCTGCCCTGTCCTTTCCTGGCTTCCCTTGCCCTGCCCTGACCTGCCCTGCCCTGCCCTGCCCTGCCTTCCCTTGCCCTGCCCTGCCCATTCCTGCCCTGCCCTGCCCTGGCTTCCCTTGCCCTGTCTCACCCTACCCTGCCCTACCCTGCTCTGCACTGGCTTCCCTTGCCCTGCTCTGCCCTGCCCTGTTCTGGCTTCCCTTGCCCTCCCATGCCCAGCTCTGCCCTGCCCTGCCCTGCCCTGCCCTGGCTTCCTTTGCCCTGCCCTGCCCTGCCCTGCCCTGGTTTCCTTTCCGTGCCCTGCCCTGCCTTCCCCTTCCCTGCCTTGTCCTGCCCTGCCCTGCCTTCCTTTGCTATGCCCTGCCCTGCCCTGCCTTGTTTTCCCTTGCCCTGCTCTGCCCTGCCCTGCCCTTCCTTGCCCTGGCTTCCCTTGCCCTGCCCTGCCCTGCCCTGCCCTGCCATGCCCTGCCTTCTCTTGCACTGCCCTGCCCTGCCCTGCCCTGCCCTGCCTTCTCTTGACCTGCACTGCCCTGGCTTCCCTTGCCCTTGCCCTGCCCTGCCCTGCACTGTCTTCCCTTCCCTGCCCTGCTCAGCCCTGTCATCCCTTGCCCTGCCCTGCCCTGCCCTGGCTTCCCTTGCCCTGCCCTGCCCTGCCCTGCCCTACCCTGGCTTCCCTTGCCCTGTACTGCCCTGCCCTGCCATGCCCTGTTCTGCCCTGCCTGGCTTCCCTTGCCCTGTATTGCCCTGCCCTGCCCTGCCCTGTCTTCCATTGCTTTGCCCTGCCCTGCCCTGCCCTTCCCTAGCTTCCCTTGCCCTGCCCTGCCCTGCCCTGCCCTTCCCTGGCTTCCCTTGAACTGCACTGCCCTGTCCTGCCCAGAACTAGCTTCTCTTCCCCTGCCCTGCCCTCGCTTCCCTTGCCCTGCCCTGCCCTGCCCTGCCCTGCACTAGCTTCCCTTGTTCTGCCCTGCCCTGCCCTAGCTTCCCCTGTTCTGCCCTGCCCTGCCCTGCCTTGCTTCCCTTGCCCTGCCCTGCCCTGCCCTGCCCTGGCTTCTCTTGCCCTGCCCTGCCCTACCCTTCCCTGCCCTGCCCTGGCTTCCCTTGCCCTGCCCTGCCAAGCAGTGCCCTGCCCTGCCCTAACCTGCATTCCCTTGCCCTGCCCTGCCCTACCCTGCCCTGCCCTACCCTGGCTTCCCTTGCCCTGACCTGCCCTGCCCTGCCCTGCCATGCCCTGGCTTCCCTTTCCCTGCCCTGCCAAGCCCTGCCCTGCCCTGCCCTAACCTGCATTACCTTGCCCTGCCCTGCCCTACCCTGCCCTGCCCTACCCTGGCTTCCCTTGCCTTGCCCTGCCCTGCCCTGCCCTGCCCTGCCCTGCCATGCCCTGGCTTCCCTTGCCCTGCCCTGCCAAGCCCTGCCCTGCCCTGCCCTAACCTGCATTACCTTGCCCTGCCCTGCCCTACCCTGCCCTGCCCTACCCTGGCTTCCCTTGCCTTGCCCTGCCCTGCCCTGCCCTGCCCTGCCCTGCCATGCCCTGGCTTCCCTTGCCCTGCCCTGCCCTGCCCTGCCCTGGCTTCCCTTGCCCTGACCTGCCCTGCCATGCACTGCCCTGCCCTGGCTTCCCTTGCCCTGCCCAGATCTGCCCTGCTTTGCCCTGCCCTGGCTTCCCTTGCCCTGCCCCAACCTGCTTTGCCCTGCCTTGCTTCCCTTGCCCTGCCCTGCCCTGCCCTGCCCTGCCCTGGCTTCTCTTGCCCTGCCCTGCCCTGCCCTGCCCTGCCCTGGCTTCCCTTGCCCTGCCCTGCCAAGCCCTGCATTGCCCTGCCCTAACCTGCCTTCCCTTGCCCTGCCCTGCCCTACCCTGGCTTCATTTAACCTGCCCTGCCCTGCCCTGCCCTGCCCTGGCTTCCCTTGCCCTGCCCAGCCCTGCCCTGCCCTGCCCTGCCCTGGAATCTCTTGCCCTGTTCTGCCCTGCCCTGGATTCCCTTGCCCTGTTCTGCCCTGGATTCCCTTGCCCTGCCGTGTCCTGCCCTGCCCTGCCCTGTCCTGAATTCCCTTGCCATGCCTTGCTTTACCCTGGCTTCCCTTGCCCTTCCCTTCCCTGCCCTGGATTCCCTTGCCCTGCCCTGCCCTGCCCTGCCCTGGCTTCCCTTGCCCTGCCCTACCCTGCCCTGCCCTGGCTTCAATTGCCCTGCCCTGTCCTGCCCTGTCCTTTCCTGCCTTCCCTTGCCCTGCCCTGCCCTGCCCTGCCCTGGCTTCCCTTGCCCTGCCCTGCCCTGCCCTGCCCTGCCCTGCCTGCCCTACCCTGGCTTCCCTTGCCCTGCCCTGCCCTGCCCTGCCCTGTTCTGCCCTGCCTGGCTTCCCTTGCCCTGTATTGCCCTGCCCTGCCCTGCCATGCCCTGTCTTCCATTGCTTTGCCCTACCCTGCCCTTCCCTTCCCTTGCTTCCCTTGCCCTGCCCTGCTCTGCCCTGCAATTCCCTGGCTTCCCTTGAACTGCACTGCCCTGTCCTGCCCTGATCTAGCTTCTCTTGCCCTGCCCTGCCCTGGCTTCCCTTGCCCTGCCTTGCCCTGCCCTGCCCTGACCTGCCCTGCCCTGCCCTGGTATCCCTTGCCCTGCCCTGCCCTGACCTGCCCTGCCCTGGTCTGCCCTGCCCTGACCTGCCCTGCCCTGGTCTGCCCAGCCCTTCCTTCCCTTGCCCTGCCCTACCCTGCCTTCCCTTGCTTTGCCCTGCCTTCCCTTGCTAGGCCCTGCACTGACCTGCCCTGCCCTGGCTTCCCTTGCACTGCCCTGCCCTGCCCTGCCCTGCCCTGGTATCCCTTGCCCTGCCTTGCCCTTCCCTGGCTTCTCTTGACCTGCCTTGCCCTGCCCTGCCCTGCCCTGCCCTGGCTTCCCTTGCCCAGCCCTGCCCTGGCTTCCCTTGCCCTGCTCTGCCCTGCCCTGCCCTGCCCTGGCTACCATTGCCCTGCCCTGCTCTGTCCTACTCTGCCCTGGCTTTTCTTGCCCTGCCCTGCCCTGCTCTGCCCTGCCCTGACTTCCTTTGCCCTGCCCTGTTCTGGCTTTCCTTGCCCTGCCTTGCCCTGACCTACCATGCACTGCCTTCCCTTGCCCTGCCCTGCCCTGCCCTGCCCTGACTTCCTTTGCCCTGCCCTGCCCTAGCTTCCCTTTTCCCTGCCCTGCCCTGCCCTGCCCTACCCTGCCGTTGCCTGCCCTGGCTTCCGTTGCCCTACCCTGCCCTGCCATGCCCTGCCCTGGCTTCACTTCCCTGCCCTGCCCTGCCCTGCACTGTTCTGGCTTCCCTTGCCCTGCCCTGCCCTGCCCTGCCCTACCCTGCCCTGGCTTCCCTTGCCCTGCCCTTCCCTGCCCTGCCCTGCTTTGAATTCCCTTGACCTGCCCTGCCCTGGCTTCCCTTGCCCTGCCCTGCACTGTCCTGTCTTCCCTTGACCTGCCCTGCCCTGTCCTGGCTTCCCTTGCCCTGCCCTGCCCTGCCCTGCCTTGCCCTGCCCTGGCTTCCCTTGCCCTGCCCTAACCTGCCTTGCCCTGCCCTGGCTTCCCTTGCCCTCCCTGCCCTGCCCTGCCCTGGCTTCCTTGCCCTGTCCTGCCTTGCCCTGCCCTGCCTTGCCCTGACTTCTTTTGCCCTGCCTTGCCCTGCCCTGCCCTGCCCTGCCCTGCTATCCCTTGCCCTGCCCTGCCCTGACCTGCCCTGCCCTGGTCTGCCCTGCCCTGCCTTCCCTTGCCCTGCCCTGCCCTGCCTTCCCTTGCCCTGCCCTGCCTTCCCTTGCTAGGCCCTGCACTGCACTGCACTGCCCTGGTATCCCTTGCCCTGCCCTGCCCTGCCCTGCCCTGCCCTGCCCTGCTTTGTTTTCCCTTGCTATGCCCTGCCCTGCGTTCCCTTCCCCATTTCTGCCTTCCCTTGCTAGGCCCTGCCCTGCCCTGCCCTGCCCTGCCCTGACTTCCCTTGCCCTGCCCTGCCCTGCCTTCCCTTGCTCAGCTCTGCCTTCCCTTGCTATGCCCTGCCCTGCCCTGCCTTGCCCTGGCTTCCCTTGCCCTCCCCTGCCCTGCCCTGCCCTGCCCTGCCCTGGCTTCCCTTGCCCTGCCCTAACCTGCCCTGCCCTGCACTGGCTTCCCTTGCCCTGCCCTGCCCTGCCCTGCTCTGGCTTCCCTGGCCCTGGCTTCCCAGCCCTGCCCTGCCCTGCCCTGCCCTGCCCTGGTTTCCCTTGCCCTGCCCTGCCCTGCCCTGACGTGCCCTGGCTTCCCTTGCACTACTCTGCCCTGCCCTGCCCTGCCCTGCCCTGCCCTGTCTTCCCTTTCCCTGCCCTGCCCTGCCCTGCCCTGGCTTCCCTTGCCCTGCTCTGCCCTGCCCTGCCCTGCCCTGCCCTGGCTTCCCTTGCCTTGCCCTGCCCTGCCATCCCTGCCCGGGCTTCCCTTGCCCTGCCCTGCCCTGCCCTGCTCTGCCCTGTCTTCCCTTGCCTTGCCCTGCCCTGCCCTGGCTTCCCTTGCCCTGCCCTACCCTGCCCTGCCCTGCACTAGCTTCCCTAGCCTTGCCCTGCCCTGCTTTGCCCTGCCCTGCCCTGGCTTCCCTTGCCCTGCCCTGCCCTGCCCTTCCCTGTCTTCCCTTGCCCTGCCCTGCCCATTCCTGCACTGCCCTGCCCTTGCTTCCCTTGCCCTGCCCTGCCCTGCCCTGTCTTCCCTTGCCCTGGCTTCCCCTGCCCTGCCCTACCCTGCCCTGCCCTTGCATCCCTTGCCCTGCCCTGCCTAGCCCTGCCCTGCCCTGGCTTCCCTTGCCCTGCCCTGCCCTGCCCTGTCCTGCCCTGGCTTCCATTGCACTGCCCTGCCCTGCCCTGCCCTGTTTTGGATTCCCTTGCCCTGCCCTACCCTGCCCTGCGTTGCCCTGCCCTGCCCTGGCTTCCCTTGCCCTATCCTTCCCCTCCCTGCCCTTTCCTGGCTTCCCTTGCCCTGCCCTGACCTGCCATGCCCAGCCCTGCTCTGCCCTGGCTTTCCTTGCTCTGCCCTGACCTACCCTGTCTTCCCTTGCCCTGCCCTGCTTTGCCCTGCCATGCCCTGCCCTGCCCTGGCTTTTCTTTCCCTGTTTTGCCCTGGCATGCCCTGCCCTGCCCTGGCTTTCCTTGCCCTGCCCTGCCCTGCCCTGCCCTGCCCTCCCTTCCATTGCCCTGCCCTGCCCAGCCCTGCCCTGGCTTCCCTTGCCCTGCCCTGCCCTACCCTGCCCTGCCCTGGCTTCCCTTGCCCTACCCTGCCTTGCCCTGCCCTTTCCTGGCTTCCTGTGCCCTGCCCTGAACTGCCCTGCCTTGCCCTGCTGTGCCCTGGCTTTCCTTGCCCTGCTCTGTCCTGCCCTGCCCTGTTCTGGCTTCCCTTTCCCTCCCATGCCCAGCTCTGCCCTGCCCTGCCCTGCCCTGCCCTGCCCTGGCTTTCTTTGCCCTGCCCTGCCCTGCCCTGCCCTGGTTTCCTTTCCCTGCCCTGCCCTGCCTTCCCCTTCCCTGCCTTGTCCTGCCCTGCCCTGCCTTCCCTTGCTATGCCCTGCCCTGCCCTGCCTTGTTTTCCCTTGCCCTGCCCTGCCCTGCCCTGCCCTTCCATGCCCTGGCTTCCCTTGCCCTGCCCTGCCCTGCCCTGCCATGCCCTGGCTTCTCTTGTTCTGCCCTGCCCTGCCTTCTCTTGACCTGCCCTGCCCTGGCTTCCCTTGCCCTGCCCTGCCCTGCCCTGCCCTGCACTGTCTTCCCTTCCCTGCCCTGCTCAGCCCTGTCATCCCTTGCCCTGCCCTGCCCTGCCCTGGCTTCCCTTGCCCTGCCCTGCCCTGCCCTGCCCTACCCTGGCTTCCCGTGCCCTGTACTGCCCTGCCCTGCCATGCCCTGTTCTGCCCTGCCTGGCTTCCCTTGTCCTGTATTGCCCTGCCCTGCCCTGCCCTGCCCTGTCTTCCATTGCTTTGCCCTGCCCTGCCCTGCCCTTCCCTAGCTTCCCTTGCCCTGCCCTGCCCTGCCCTTCCCTGGCTTCCCTTGAACTGCACTGCCCTGTCCTGCCCAGATCTAGCTTATCTTGCCCTGACCTGCCCTGGCTTCCCTTGCCCTGCCTTGCCCAGCCCTGCCCTGCACTAGCTTCCCTTGTTCTGCCCTGCCCTGCCCTAGCTTCCCTTGTTCTGCCCTGCCCTGCCCTGCCCTGCCCTGGCTTCCCTTGCCCTGACCTGCCCAACCCTGCTTTTCCCTGCCTTGCTTCCCTTGCCCTGCCCTGCCCTTCCCTGCCCTGCCCTTGCTTCCCTTGCCCTGCCCTTCCCTGCCCTGCCCTGCCTTTCCTTGCCCTGCACTGCCCTACCCTGCCCTGCCCTTCCCTACCCTGGCTTCCCTTGCCCTGACCTGCCCTGCTCTGCCCTGCCATGCTTTGGCTTCCCTTTCCCTGCCCTGCCAAGCCCTGCCCTGCCCTGCCCTAACCTGCATTACATTGCCCTGCCCTGCCCTACCCTGCCCTGCCCTACCCTCGCTTCCCTTGCCCTGCCCTGCCCTGCCCTGGCTTCCCTTGCCCTGGCCTGCCCTGCCATGCACTGCCCTGCACTGGCTTCCCTTGCCCTGCCCAGATCTGCCCTGCTTTGCCCTGCCCTGGCTTCCCTTGCCCTGCCCCAACCTGCTTTGCCCTGCCTTGCTTCCCTTGCCCTGCCCTGCCCTGCCCTGCCCTGCCCTGCCCTACCCTGGCTTCATTTGCCCTGCCCTTCCCTGCCCTGCCCTGCCCTGGCTTCCCTTGCCCTGCCCAGCCCTGCCCTGCCCTGCCCTGCCCTGGAATCACTTGCCCTGTTCTGCCCTGCCCTGGATTCCCTTGCCCTGTTCTGCCCTGCCCTGGATTCCCTTGCCCTGCCGTGCCCTGCCCTGCCCTGTCCTGAATTCCCTTGCCATGCCCTGCCCTACCCTGGCTTCCCTTGCCCTTCCCTTCCCTGCCCTGGCTTCCCTTGCCCTGCCCTGCCCTGCCCTGCCCTGCCCTGGCTTCCCTTGCCCTGCCCTACCCTGCCCTGCCCTGGCTTCAATTGCCCTGCCCTGCCCTGTCCTGTCCTTTCCTGCCTTCCCTTGCCCTGCCCTGCCCTGCCCTGCCCTGCCCTGCCCTACCCTGGCTTCCCTTGCCCTGCCCTGCCCTGCCATGTTCTGCCCTGCCTGGCTTCCCTTGCCGTGTATTGCCCTGCCCTGCCCTGCCATGCCCTGTCTTCCATTGCTTTGCCCTACCCTGCCCTTCCCTTCCCTAGCTTCCCTTGCCCTGCCCTGCTCTGCCCTGCAATGCCCTGCCCTGCCCTGGTATCCCTTGCCCTGCCCTGCCCTGACCTGCCCTGCCCTGGTCTGCCCAGCCCTTCCTTCCCTTGCCCTGCCCTGCCCTGCCTTCCCTTGACCTGCCCTGCCTTCCCTTGCTAGGCCCTGCACTGCACTGCCCTGCCCTGGTTTCCCTTGCCCTGCCCTGCCCTGCCCTGCCCTGCCCTGCCCTGGTATCCCTTGCCCTGCCTTGCCCTTCCCTGGCTTCTCTTGACCTGCCCTGCCCTTCCCTGCCCTGTCCTGCCCTGGCTTCCCTTGCCCTGCCCTGCCCTGCCCTGCCCTGGCTTCCCTTGCCCTGCTCTGCCCTGCCCTGCCCTGCCCTGCCCTGGCTACCATTGCCCTGACCTGCTCTGCCCTATTCTGCCCTGGCTTTTCTTGCCCTGCCCTGCCCTGCTCTGCCCTGCCCTGACTTCCTTTGCCCTGCCCTGTTCTGGCTTTCCTTGCCCTGCCCTGCCCTGACCTACCCTGCACTGCCTTCCCTTGCCCTGCCCTGCCCTGCCCTGCCCTGGCTACCATTGCCCTGACCTGCTCTGCCCTATTCTGCCCTGGCTTTTCTTGCCCTGCCCTGCCCTGCTCTGCCCTGCCCTGACTTCCTTTGCCCTGCCCTGTTCTGGCTTTCCTTGCCCTGCCCTGCCCTGACCTACCCTGCACTGCCTTCCCTTGCCCTGCCCTGCCCTGCCCTGCCCTGACTTCCCTTGCCCTGCCCTGCCCTGCCCTGCCCTAGCTTCCCTTGCCCTGCCCTGCCCTGCCCTGCCCTACCCTGCCGTTGCCTGCCCTGGCTTCACTTCCCTGCCCTGACCTGCCCTGCCCTGCACTGTTCTGGCTTCCCTTGCCCTGCCCTGCCCTGCCCTGCCCTGCCCTGCCCTAGCTTCCCTTTCCCTGCCCTGCCCTGCCCTGCCCTACCCTGCCGTTGCCTGCCCTGGCTTCCGTTGCCCTACCCTGCCCTGCCATGCCCTGCCCTGGCTTCACTTCCCTGCCCTGTCCTGCCCTGCACTGTTCTGGCTTCCCTTGCCCTGCCCTGCACTGCCCTGGCTTCCCTTGACCTGCCCTGCCCTGTCCTGGCTTCACTTGACCTACCCTGTCCTGCCCTGCCTTGCCCTGCCCTGGCTTTCCTTGCCCTGCCCTAACCTGCCTTGCCCTGCCCTGGCTTCCCTTGCCCTCCCTGCCCTGCCCTGCCCTGGCTTCCTTGCCCTGTCCTGCCCTGTCCTGCCCTGCCCTGACTTCCCTTGCCCTCCCTGCCCTGCCCTGCCCTGGCTTCCTTGCCCTGTCCTGCCCTGCCCTGCCCTGACTTCCCTTGCCCTGCCTTGCCCTGCCCTGCCCTGCCCTGGTATCCCTTGCCCTGCCCTGCCCTGACCTGCCCTGCCCTGGTCTGCCCTGCCCTGCCTTCCCTTGCCCTGCCCTGCCCTGCCTTCCCTTGCTAGGCCCTGCACTGCACTGCCCTGCCCTGGCTTCCCTTGCCCTGCCCTGCCCTGCCCTGCCCTGGTATCCCTTGCCCTGCCCTGCCCTGCCCTGCCCTGCCCTGCTTTGTTTTCCCTTGCTATGTCCTGCCCTGCCTTCCCTTCCCCATTTCTGCCTTCCCTTGCTAGGCCCTGCCCTGCCCTGCCCTGCCCTGGCTTCCCTTGCCCTGCCCTGCACTGCCCTGACTTCCCTTGCCCTGCCCTGCCCTGCCTTCCCTTGCTCTGCCCTGCCTTCCCTTGCTATGCCCTGCCCTGCCCTGCCCTGCCCTGCCCTGCCCTGTCTTCTATTGCCCTGCCCTGCCCTGCCCTGCCCTGCCCTGGCATCCCTTGCCCTGCTCTGCACTGCCCTGCCCTGCCCTGGCTTCCTTTGCCCTGCCCTACCCTGCCCTGCCCTGCACAGGCTTCCCTTGCCCTGCCCTGCCCTGCCCTGCCCTGGCTTCCTGTCACGGTGTTATCCGTGACAGTAACCCAAGGGGGAACCGAGAAGGGAAAAAGAAAGTTAGAGGAAAAAAACAAACTGCCGCGCGGCCGCCTCAGCAGAGCCGCGCACTCCAGGGGGAGGGGAAACAGAGGGGATTGAGGGTCTGTAAAGAAAAACACAACGGCACGATCTCAGAAGGAACGGTAACTTTACTAAATCTAATAAAATCGAACAATTGAGAGAGAGAGACAAAATTTCCAAACCAGAAAACTGGGAGCTTACTTTACACGTGCTGAACTCCTCACGGCAGCCCCGACCGCGCGCCACCAAAAGCGCGGGCCTCGCGTCTGGTGCGGAGCTCCGCCCCTCCCCTGCTCCCACAGCATTAACTCCTTCACGGCCTGCATGATGTTCTGATGTGGAATACCGGCATCAAAACCACAAAACCACAACATTCCACCCCTTATTCCACATCATCACATCATGCTTAACATGTATCTATATAGAACCAAGAACAGCAATAACACAGATTACATACAAATAGATCTATACATATATATATACACATGGAATCACAGACTGCACTCCCCCAGCATCAGATTCCCTTGTGGGACACACTGGACATCCCCATTTTTATCCATTACCCACCAGGTGCACCCAGGTCCCTGTGCAAAAACTGTTCCACGGAGGGGTTTGCCCTTTCCAGAGGCTGGAAGGACCCACACCGCTTTTCCCAACATGCTCTCCACATGTACTACAGGGACCTTATCTCCCCCTGTAGGGAGCTGGATTGTGTAGGACCATCTCGGTTCACTGATCCCCTAATGTTGACCAACCAGGTGGCTTCTGACAGATTTTTCTCCCAATGCTTAAATGTCCCGCCACCCAGTGGTCGCCTCCACCATGGTGAGCACATAACGCTTACCATTGCGAGATCGCGGCAAGGTGATATAATCAACCTGCCACGCCTCCCCATATTTATACTTCTGCCATCTCCCTTCCTGCCAGAGAGGTTTCATCCTCTTGGCTTGTTTAATTATGGCACATGTATCACAGTCATTGGGTAACCTGTGCGATGACATCCATAGTTAAGTCCACCCCTCGGTCTCTAGCCCACTTATAGGTCGCATCCCTTCCTTGATGGCCCGAGGTCTCATGGGCCCACCGAGCTAAGAATAACTCTCCTTTGTTCTGCCAATCCAAGTCTATTTGAGACACTTCAATTTTAGCAGCTTGATCTCTGCTGTAATTCTCTCACACGTGCTCGTAGTGCAGGGGTGGGTTTTTTATTCCACTTCTTCATGTCCTCTCCATTCTCTCGTAAGAAGCTCCACATGGACACACGCGACATGAAGTTACTGCTGTCATTTGCTCGAGCAGAGAGGCGGTTGCCTTTGATGGCTGAAACTTTTATCAGTTTGATCAGTTTCTCCATCAGATTCTTTGGATCATCCCCGTCTTCATCCGGTGTTTCAGACACTGACACAGGTCCATCCCGGTTCATCAGTAAGGACAATTCCTCCAGTATCATTCTCAGTATCTTCTTTATGTCACTGACTTCTCCTGCTACCGATGATACAGCTGCAATGGAAACGTGTGATGGTGGAAGTTGTTGTTCAAAGTTTTGAAGTGTAGTAACCACTTCATGAAATGGGAGTCTTCTGTTTCGGCCCTCGAGTATATTGAATGTTGCTACCAGTGTACTTGCGTACCTTTCTGGTGCCGTTTTTGAGAGCTTCCGATATACATCAGCTTTACACCATGCTTTCTCAGGATCACGGTCCTGGTGTGGGTTGTTAGGGACGAAAGTAGGATCGTAGAGCATCTCTACTACAGCCATTTCTCTCAGAAATTGGACGCCCTTCTCCACAGTATTCCATCTTTCCACCTTAGGCTCCAGATCGTCTTTGTAAGGAAATCTCTCCTTTACAGCCACTAGTACTCGTTCCCAGAGGGTAGCAACTCCACTCAAACATCTACTAATCCCTCTGTCAATAGCTGAGTCTCGAGCAATGCTTCCCAGTTGGCGGGCTTCGTTGCCATCAAGGGACACGCTGCTGGCACCGTTGTCCCAACACCGCAGCAACCAGGTGACAATAGGTTCATCTGAGCGCCGTACAAACTCCTTTCTTGAACCCTGGATTTCAGTCATCTTTAGGGGCCGACGAATAGTAGTAATGGTGATTTCTTCATTATCACTGTCCTCTCCATGCCTCACACTTTTCTTAGTGGCCTTTCTAGGTGGTGGTGGTGGTGGTGGTGCTGAGGAGGGCCCCTCACCTGGGTCTTCCTCTTCTTTCTCATCTCTGTCGTCTCCACGTTTCTCACCTTCCTTAGTGGTCTTTTTAGGTGGTGGTGGTGGTGTCGGCGCTGAAGAGGGCCCCTCACCTGGATCTTCCTTTTTTTTCTCTGCTTCTTCTTCTTTCCGTTCTAGCCGAGAGGACACTCGTTTCCATTTCTGGCCTTCCACAGGGGCAACCGACACGGGTGCCGGTGCTTCCTGTGACTGGTCAGGTTTAACCTCAAGGTTTTCATTTTTGTTCTGAACCTCGGTTTGGAAACCATTTCTCTCAAGAATATCAATTATAGCTCGATAAGCACAAGCCAAGCCCCAGACAATCCGTTCCTTCTCAGATCTTCCTGAGTCACATGACTCCTGACCTAAACACTCACTGAATTTCTCAGGATCCCGCAGGTGCTCAAGATCAAAATCACATTGCACCGGGGGTCCCCACGCTTCTAATTTCTTTCCTAATTTTTCCCACCTTCCCTGCCATTCAACACTCTCTGGAGTGTTCTCAGCTTTCTCTGAGGAAAGCTTCCTACACAGGATGTAAATTACTGTTGCAAAGAGTACATTCAGAAAAACAGATAACACAATTGCCAGGCTGACATCTTGAACATAGGTAAAAACCTGAAAAGAGTACCTGGAAACCAATCCAAATGCCGTATAATCTGTCATATTAACCAGGCTGTTTAGGCGGGAGGGGGGTAACCCCATCAGCACACTAAAGCAGCTGTATGCAGATATGACTCCCATGCTGAACATGAGGAGCTTAAAAAGGCGCCAACATGCTCTAAGGTACATGAAAACCCTTAGTCCACTCAGCACCAGTTTTACAGTGGAATACAAAAACTGCCTTGCCCGCATCCTCCACCAATAATGTGTCACGGTGTTATCCGTGACAGTAACCCAAGGGGGAACCGAGAAGGGAAAAAGAAAGGGAGAGGAAAAAAACAAACTGCCGCGCGGCCGCCTCAGCAGAGCCGCGCACTCCAGGGGGAGGGGAAACAGAGGGGATTGAGGGTCTGTAAAGAAAAACACAACGGCACGATCTGAGAAGGAACGGTAACTTTACTAAATCTAATAAAATCGAACAATTGAGAGAGAGAGACAAAATTTCCAAACCAGAAAACTGGGAGCTTACTTTACACGTGCTGAACTCCTCACGGCAGCGCCCCGACCGCGCGCCACCAAAAGCGCGGGCCTTGCGTCTGGTGCGGAGCTCCGCCCCTCCCCTGCTCCCACAGCATTAACTCCTTAACGGCCTGCATGATGTTCTGATGTGGAATACTGGCATCAAAACCACAAAACCACAACACTTCCCTGGCCCTGGCTTCCCAGCCCTGCCCTGCCCTGCCCTGCCCTGGTTTCACTTGCCCTGCCCTGCCCTGCCCTGCCGTGCCCTGGCTTCCCTTGCAATACTCTGCCCTGCCCTGCCCTGGCTTCCCTTTCCCTGCCCTGCCCTGCCCTGCCCTGCCCTGGCTTCCCTTGGCCTGTTTTGCCCTGCCCTGCCCTGCCCTACCCTGGCTTCCCTTGCCCTGCTCTGCAATGCCCTGGATTCCCTTGCCCTGCTCTGCCCTGCCCTGCCCTGCCCTGCCCTGGCTTCCCTTGCCTTGCCCTGCCCTGCCATCCCTGCCCTGGCTTCCCTTGCCCTGCCCTGCCCTGCCCTGCCCTGCCCTGCCCTGTCTTCCCTTGCCTTGCCCTGCCCTGCCCTGGCTTCCCTTGCCCTGCCCTACCCTGCCCTGCCCTGCCCTAGCTTCCCTTGCCTTGCCCTGCCCTGCTTTGCCCTGCCCTGCCCTGGCTTCCCTTGCCCTGCCCTGCCCTGCCCTGGCTTCCCTTGCCCTGCCCTGCCCATTCCTGCCCAGCCCTGCCCTTGCTTCCCTTGCCCTGCCCTGCCCTGCCCTGTCTTCCCTTGCCCTGGCTTCCCCTGCCCTGCCCTACCCTGCCCTGCCCTTGCTTCCCTTGCCCTGCCCTGCCTAGCCCTGCCCTGCCCTGGCTTCCCTTGCCCTGCCCTGCCATGGCTTCCCTTGCCCTGACCAAACCTGACCTTCCCTGGTTTCCCTTGCCCTGCCCTGCCCTGCCCTGCTCTGCCATGGCTTCTCTTGCCCTGCCCTGCCCTGCCCTACCCTGCCCTGCCTTGGCTTCCCTTGCCCTGCCCTGCCAAGCCCTGCCCTGCCCTGCCCTAACCTGTTTTCCCTTGCCCTGCACTGCCCTACCCTGCCCTGCCCTACTCTGGCTTCCCTTGCCCTGACCTGCCCTGCCCTGCCCTGCCATGACCTGGCTTCCCTTTCCCTGCCCTGCCAAGCCAAGACCTGCCCTGCCCTAACCTGCATTACCTTGCCCTGCCCTGCCCTACCCTGCCCTGCCCTACCCTGGCTTCCCTTGCCCTGCCCTGCCCTGCCCTGCCCTGCCATGCTTTGGCTTCCCTTGCCCTGCCCTGCCCTGCCCTGCCCTGCCCTGGCTTCCCTTGCCCTGACCTGCCCTGCCATGCACTGCCCTGCCCTGGCTTCCCTTGCGCTGCCCAGATCTGCCCTGCTTTGCCCTGCCCTGGCTTCCCTTGCCCTGCCCTACCTGCTTTGCCCTGCCTTGCTTCCCTTGCCCTGCCCTGCCCTGCCCTGCCCTGGCTTCTCTTGCCCTGCCCTGCCCTACCCTGCCCTGCCCTGGCTTCCCTTGCCCTGCCCTGCTAAGCCCTGCACTGCCCTGCCCTAACCTGCCTTCCCTTGCCCTGCCCTGCCCTACCCTGGCTTCATTTGCCCTGCCCTGCCCTGCCCTGCCCTGCCCTGGCTTCCCTTCCCCTGGCTTCCCCTGCCCTGCCCTATCCTGCCCTGCCCTTGCTTCCCTTCCCCTGCCCTGCCCAACCCTGCCCTGCCCTGTCTTCCCTTGCACTGCCCTGCCCTGCCCTGCCCTGGCTTCCCTTGGCCTGTTTTGCCCTGCCATGCCCTGCCCTGCCCTGCCCTACCCTGGCTTCCCTTGCCCTGCTCTGCAATGCCCTGGCTTCCCTTGCCCTGCTCTGCCCTGCCCTGCACTGCCCTGCCTTGGCTTCCCTTGCCTTGCCCTGCCCTGCCATCCCTGCCCTGGCTTCCCTTGCCCTGCCCTACCCTGCCCTGCCCTGCCCTGCCCTGCCCTGTCTTCCCTTGCCTTGCCCTGACCTGCCCTGGCTTCCCTTGCCCTGCCTTACAATGCCCTGCCCTGCCCTCGCTTCCCTTGCCTTGCCCTGCCCTGCTTTGCCCTGCCCTGCCCTGGCTTCCCTTGCCCTGCCCTGCCCTGCCCTGCCCTGGCTTCCCTTGCCCTGCCCTGCCCATTCCTGCCCAGCCCTGCCCTTGCTTCCCTTGCCCTGCCCTGCCGTGCCCTGTCTTCCCTTGCCCTGGCTTCCCGTGCCCTGCCCTACCCTGCCCTGCCCTTGCTTCCCTTGCCCTGCCCTGCCTTGCCCTGACCTGCCCTGCCCTGCCATGGCTTCCCTTGCCCTGACCAACCCTGACATTCCCTGGTTTCCCTTGCCCTGCCCTGCCCTTCCCTGCCCTGCCCTGGCTTCCCTTGCCCTGCCCTGCCCTGACCTGCCCTACCCTGCCATGCCATGGCTTCCCTTGCCTTGCCCTGCCCTGCCCTGCCATGGCTTCCCTTGCCGTGCCCTGCCCTGCCCTGCCCTGGCTTCCCTTGCCCTGCCCTGCCCTGCCCTGCGCTGGCTTCCTTTGCCCTGCCCTGCCCTGGCTTCCCTTGCCCTGCCCTGCCCTGCCCTGCCCTGCCCTGGCTTCCCTTTCCCTGCCCTGCCCAACCCTGCCTTCCATTGCCCTGCCCTGCCCTGCCCTGGCTTCCCTTGCACTCCCCTGCCCTGCCCTGCCCTGCCCCACCCTACCCTGCCCTGGATTCCCTTCCACTTCCCTGCCCATTCCTGCCCTGCCTTTGCTTGTCTTGCCCTGCCCTGCCCTGCCCTGCCCTGGCTTCCCTTCCCCTGTCTTCCCCTGCCCTGCCGTATCCTGCCCTGCCCTGGCTTCCCTTGCCCTGCCCTGCCCTTCCCTGCCCTGCCCTGGCTTCCCTTTCCCTGCCCTACCCTGCCCTGCCATTGCTTCCCTTGCCCTGCCCTACCCTGCCCTGCCCTACCCTGGCTTCCCTTGCCCTGCCCTGCCCTGCCCTGCCCTGCCATGCTTTGGCTTCCCTTGCCCTGCCCTGCCCTGCCCTGCCCTGCCCTGGCTTCCCGTGCCCTGCCCTGCCCTGCCCTGTCTTCCCTTGCCTTGCCCTGCCCTGCCCTGGCTTCCCTTGCCCTGCCCTACCCTGCCCTGCCCTGCCCTAGCTTCTCTTGCCTTGCCCTGCCCTGCTTTGCCCTGCCCTGCCCTGGCTTCCCTTGCCCTGCCCTGCCCTGCCCTGCCCTGGCTTCCCTTGCCCTGCCCTGCCTAGCCCTGCCCTGCCCTGCCCTTGCTTCCCTTGCCCTGCCCTGCCCTGCCCTGTCTTCCCTTGCCCTGGCTTCCGCTGCCCTGCCCTACCCTGCCCTGCCATTGCTTCCCTTGCCCTGCCCTGCCTAGCCCTGCCCTGCCCTGGCTTCCCTTGCCCTGCCCTGCCCTGCCCTGCCCTGCCCTGCCCTACCCTGGCTTCCCTTGCCCTGCCCTGCCCTGCCCTGCCCTGTTCTGCCCTGCCTGGCTTCCCTTGCCGTGTATTGCCCTGCCCTGCCCTGCCATGCCCTGTCTTCCATTGCTTTGCCCTACCCTGCCCTTCCCTTCCCTTGCTTCCCTTGCCCTGCCCTGCTCTGCCCTGCAATGCCCTGGCTTCCCTTGAACTGCACTGCCCTGTCCTGCCCTGATCTAGCTTCTCTTGCCCTGCCCTGCCATGGCTTCCCTTGCCCTGCCTTGCCCTGCCCTGCCCTGCCCTGCACTGCCCTGGTATCCCTTGCCCTGCCCTGCCCTGATTTGCCCTGCCCTGGTCTGCCCTGCCCTGACCTGCCCTGCCCTGGTCTGCCCAGCCCTTCCTTCCCTTGCCCTGCCCTGCCCTGCCTTCCCTTGCTTTGCCCTGCCTTCCCTTGCTAGGCCCTGCAATGCCCTGCCCTGCCCTGGCTTCCCTTGCACTGCCCTAACCTGCCCTGCCCTGGTATCCCTTGCCCTGCCTTGCCCTTCCCTGGCTTCTCTTGACCTGCCCTGCCCTGCCCTGCCCTGTCCTGCCCTGGCTTCCCTTGCCCAGCCCTGCCTTGGCTTCCCTTGCCCTGCTCTGCCCTGCCCTGCCCTGGCTACCATTGCCCTGCCCTGCCCTGACCTACCCTGCACTGCCTTCCCTTGCCCTGCCCTGCCCTGCCCTGCCCTGACTTCCTTTGCCCTGCCCTGCCCTAGCTTCCCTTTCCCTGCCCTGCCCTGCCCTGCCCTACCCTGCCGTTGCCTGCCCTGGCTTCCGTTGCCCTACCCTGCCCTGCCATGCCCTGCCCTGGCTTCACTTCCCTGCCCTGCCCTGCCCTGCACTGTTCTGGCTTCCCTTGCCCTGCCCTGCCCTGCCCTGCCCTACCCTGCCCTGGCTTCCCTTGCCCTGACCTTCCCAGCCCTGCCCTGCTTTGAATTCCCTTGACCTGCCCTGCCCTGGCTTCCCTTGCCCTGCCCTGCAGTGTCCTGGCTTCCCTTGACCTGCCCTGCCCTTTCCTGGCTTCCCTTGCCCTGCCCTGCCCTGCCCTGCCTTGCCCTGCCCTGGCTTCCCTTGCCCTGCCCTAACCTGCCTTGCCCTGCCCTGGCTTCCCTTGCCCTCCCTGCCCTGCCCTGCCCTGGCTTCCTTGCCCTGTCCTGCCCTGCCCTGCCCTGCCTTGCCCTGACTTCCCTTGCCCTGCCTTACCCTGCCCTGCCCTGCCCTGCCCTGCCCTGGCTTTTCTTTCCCTGTTTTGCCCTGGCATGCCCTGCCCTGCCCTGGCTTCCCTTGCCCTGCCCTGCCCTGCCCTGCCCTCCCTTCCATTGCCCTGCCCTGCCCAGCCTTGCCCTGGCTTCCCTTGCCCTGCCCTGCCCTACCCTGCCCTGCCCTGGCTTCCCTTGCCCTACCCTGCCTTGCCCTGCCCTTTCCTGGCTTCCCGTGCCCTGCCCTGACCTGCCCTGCCTTGCCCTGCTCTGCCCTGGCTTTCCTTGCCCTGCTCTGTCCTGCCCTTCCCTGTTCTGGCTTCCCTTTCCCTCCCATGCCCAGCTCTGCCCTGCCCTGCCCTGCCCTGGCTTTCTTTGCCCTGCCCTGACCTGCCCTGCCCTGGTTTCCTTTCCCTGCCCTGCCCTGCCTTCCCCTTCCCTGTTTTGTCCTGCCCTGCCCTGCCTTCCCTTGCTATGCCCTGCCCTGCCCTGCCTTGTTTTCCCTTGCCCTGCCCTGCCCTGCCCTGCCCTTCCATGCCCTGGCTTCCCTTGCCCTGCCCTGCCCTGCCCTGCCATGCCCTGGCTTCTCTTTCCCTGCCCTGCCCTGCCTTCTCTTGACCTGCCCTGCCCTGGCTTCCCTTGCCTGCCCTGCCCTGCCCTGCACTGTCTTCCCTTCCCTGCCCTGCTCAGCCCTGTCATCCCTTGCCCTGCCCTGCCCTGCCCTGGCTTCCCTTGCCCTGCCCTGCCCTGCCCTGCCCTGCCCTACCCTGGCTTCCCTTGCCCTGTACTGCCCTGCCCTGCCATGCCCTGTTCTGCCCTGCCTGGCTTCCCTTGCCCTGTATTGCCCTGCCCTGCCCTGCCCTGCCCTGTCTTCCATTGCTTTGCCCTGCCCTGCCCTGCCCTTCCCTAGCTTCCCTTGCCCTGCCGTGCCCTGCCCTGCCCTGCCCTGCCCTGCCCTGCCCTGCCCTGGCTTCTCTTGCCCTGCCCTGCCCTACCCTTCCCTGCCCTGCCCTTGCTTCCCTTGCCCTGCCCTGCCAAGCCCTGCCCTGCCCTAACCTGCCTTTCCTTGCCCTGCACTGCCCTACCCTGCCCTGCCCTTCCCTACCCTGGCTTCCCTTGCCCTGACCTGCCCTGCCCTGCCCTGCCATGCTTTGGCTTCCCTTTCCCTGCCCTGCCAAGCCCTGCCCTGCCCTGCCCTAACCTGCATTAACTTGCCCTGCCCTGCCCTACCCTGCCCTGCCCTACCCTGGCTTCCCTTGCCCTGCCCTGCCCTGCCATGCCCTGGCTTCCCTTTCCCTGCCCTGCCCTGCCCTGCCCTGCCCTGCCCTGGCTTCCCTTGCCCTTACCTGCCCTGCCATGCACTGCCCTGCCCTAGCTTCCCTTGCCCTGCCCAGATCTGCCCTGCTTTGCCCTGCCCTGGCTTCCCTTGCCCTGCCCCAACCTGCTTTGCCCTGCCTTGCTTCCCTTGCCCTGCCCTGCCCTGCCCTGCCCTGCCCTACCCTGGCTTCATTTGCCCTGCCCTGCCCTGCCCTGCCCTGCCCTGGCTTCTCTTGCCCTGCCCAGCCCTGCCCTGCCCTGCCCTGCCCTGGAATCACTTGCCCTGTTCTGCCCTGCCCTGGATTCCCTTGCCCTGTTCTGCCCTGCCCTGGATTCCCTTGCCCTGCCGTGCCCTGCCCTGCCCTGTCCTGAATTCCCTTGCCATGCCCTGCCCTACCCTGGCTTCCCTTGCCCTTCCCTTCCCTGCCCTGGCTTCCCTTGCCCTGCCCTGCCCTGCCCTGCCCTGCCCTGGCTTCCCTTGCCCTGCCCTACCCTGCCCTGCCCTGGCTTCAATTGCCCTGCAGTGCCCTGCCCTGTCCTTTCCTGCCTTCCCTTGCCCTGCCCTGCCCTGCCCTGCCCTGGTTTCCCTTGCCCTGCCCTGCCCTGCCCTGCCGTGCCCTGCCCTACCCTGGCTTCCCTTGCCCTGCCCTGCCCTGCCATGTTCTGCCCTGCCTGGCTTCCCTTGCCGTGTATTGCCCTGCCCTGCCCTGCCATGCCCTGTCTTCCATTGCTTTGCCCTACCCTGCCCTTCCCTTCCCTAGCTTCCCTTGCCCTGCCCTGCTCTGCCCTGCAATGCCCTGCCCTGCCCTGGTATACCTTGCCCTGCCCTGCCCTGACCTGCCCTGCCCTGGTCTGCCCAGCCCTTCCTTCCCTTGCCCTGCCCTGCCCTGCCTTCCCTTGACCTGCCCTGCGTTCCCTTGCTAGGCCCTGCACTGCACTGCCCAGCCCTTCCTTCACTTGCCCTGCCCTGCCCTGCCTTCCCTTGACCTGCCCTGCCTTCCCTTGCTAGGCCCTGCACTGCACTGCCCTGCCCTGGCTTCCCTTGCCCTGCCCTGCCCTGCCCTGCCCTGCCCTGGTATCCCTTGCACTGCCTTGCCCTTCCCTGGCTTCTCTTGACCTGCCCTGCCCTGCCCTGCCCTATCCTGCCCTGGCTTCCCTTGCCCTGCCCTGCCCTGCCCTGCCCTGGCTTCCCTTGCCCTGCTCTGCCCTGCCCTGCCCTGCCCTGCCCTGGCTACCATTGCCCTGCCCTGCTCTGCCCTACTCTGCCCTGGCTTTTCTTGCCCTGCCCTGCCCTGCTCTACCCTGCCCTGACTTCCTTTGCCCTGCCCTGTTCTGGCTTTCCTTGCCCTGCCCTGCCCTGACCTACCCTGCACTGCCTTCCCTTGCCCTGCCCTGCCCTGCCCTGCCCTGACTTCCTTTGCCCTGCCCTGCCCTAGCTTCCCTTTTCCCTGCCCTGCCCTGCCCTGCCCTACCCTGCCGTTGCCTGCCCTGGCTTCCGTTGCCCTACCCTGCCCTGCCATGCCCTGCCCTGGCTTCACTTCCCTGCCCTGCCCTGCCCTGCACTGTTCTGGCTTCCCTTGCCCTGCCCTGCCCTGCCCTGCCCTACCCTGCCCTGGCTTCCCTTGCCCTGCCCTTCCCTGCCCTGCCCTGCTTTGAATTCCCTTGACCTGCCCTGCCCTGGCTTCCCTTGCCCTGCCCTGCACTGCCCTGGCTTCCCTTGCCCTGCCCTGCACTGTTCTGGCTTCCCTTGCCCTGCCCTGCCCTGCCCTGCCATGCCATGGCTTCCCTTGCCTTACCCTGCCGTGCCCTGCCATGGCTTCCCTTGCCGTGCCCTGCCCTGCCCTGCCCTGGCTTCCCTTGCCCTGCCCTGCCCTGCCCTGCGCTGGCTTCCTTTGCCCTGCCCTGCCCTGGCTTCCCTTGCCCTGCCCTGCCCTGCCCTGCCCTGGCTTCCCTGTCCCTGCCCTGCCCAACCCTGCCTTCCATTGCCCTGCCCTGCCCAGCCCTGGCTTCCCTTGCACTACCCTGCCCTGTCCTGCCCTGCCCTGCCCTACCCTACCCTGCCCTGGATACCCTTGCCCTTCCCTGCCCATTCCTGCCCGGCCTTTCCTTCCCTTGCCCTGCCCTGCCCTGCCCTGCCCTGCCCTGGCTTCCCTTCCCCTGGCTTCCCCTGCCCTGCCCTATCCTGCCCTGCCCTTGCTTCCCTTGCCCTGCCCTGCCCAACCCTGCCCTGCCCTGTCTTCCCTTGCACTGCCCTGCCCTGCCCTGGCTTCCCTTGCCCTGTTTTGCCCTGCCCTGCCCTGCCCTGCCCTACCCTGGCTTCCCTTGCCATTCCCTGCCCTGCCCTGGCTTCCCTTGCCCTTCCCTGCCCTGCCCTGCCCTGCTCTGACCTGGCTTCCCTTGCCCTGCCCTGCCCTGCCCTGCCTTCCCTTGCCCTGCCCTGCCCTGCTTTGCCCTGGTTTCCCTTGTCCTGCCCTGCCCTGCCCTGGCTTCCCTTGCCTTCCCCTGCCCTGCCCTGGCTTCCCTTGCCCTGCCCTGCTTTGACCTGCCCTGTCCTGCCCTGTCTTCTATTGCTCTGCCCTGCCCTGCCCTGCCATGCCCTGGATTCCCTTGCCCTGCCCTGCCCTGCCCTGCCCTGCCCTGGCTTCCCTTCCCCTGGCTTCCCCTGCCTTGCCCTGCCCAATCCTGCCCTGCCCTGGCTTCCCTTGCCCTGCCCTGCCCTGCCCTTACTTCCCTTCCCCTGGCTTCCCCTGCCCAGCCCTGCCCAATCCTGCCCTGCCCTTGCTTCCCTTGCCCTGCCCTGCCCTGCCCTGCCCTGCCCTGCCCTGCCCTGGCTTCCCTTGCCCTGTTTTGCCCTGCCCTGCCCTGCCCTGCCCTACCCTGGCTTTCCTTGCCCTGCCCTGCTCTGCCCTGGATTCCCTTGCCCTGCCGTGCCTTGCCCTGCCATGCCCTGCCCTGCTTTGCCCTGGCTTTTCTTGCATTGTTTTGCCCTGGCATGCCCTGCCATGCCCTGGCATCCATTGCCCTGCCCTGCCATGCCCTGCCCTGTCTTCCCTTGACCTGCCTTGCCCTACCCTGACCGTCCGTGGCTTCCCTTCCCTTACCCTGCCCTGCCCTGTCATTTCCTGGCTTCCCTTGCCCTGCCCTGACCTGCCTTGCCCTGCTCTGCCCTGGCTTTCCTTGCCCTGCCCTGCCCTGCTCTGCCCTTGCTTCCCCTGTCCTGCCCTGCCCTGCCCTGCCCTGCCTTCCCTTGCCCTGCCCTGCCCTGCCCTGCCCTTGCTTCCCCTGCCCTGCCCTGCCCTGCCCTGCCCTGCCTTCCCTTGCCCTGTCTCACCCTGCCCTGCCCTACCCTGCCCTGCCCTTGCTTCCTTTGCCCTGCGCTGTGCAGTCCTGCCCTGCACTGGCTTCCCTTGCCCTGCACTGCCCTGCCCTGTTCTGGCTTCCCTTGCCCTCCCTTGCCTTGCCCTGCCCTACCCTGCCCTGCCCTGGCTTCCTTTGCCCTGCCCTGCCCTGCCCTGCCTTGCCCTGGTTTCCCTTGCACTGCCCTGACCTGGCCTCCACTGCCCTGCCCTGCCCTGCCCTGCCCTGCCTTCCCTAGCCCTGCCCTGCCCTGCCCTGCCTTGGTTTCCCTTGCCCTGACCTGCCCTGCCCTGGCTTCCCTTGCTCTGCCCTGCCCTGCCCTTCCCTGCCCTGGTTTCCCTTACCCTGACCAGCCCTGCCCTGCCCTGCCCTGGCTTCCCTTGCCCTGCCCTGCCCTGCCCTACCCTGGCTTCCCTTGCCCTACCCTGCCCTGCCCTGCCCTGCCCTGCCCTGCCCTGCCCTGGATTTTCTTGCCCTGTTTTGCCCTGCCCTGCCCTGCCCTGGCTTCCATTGCCCTGCCCTGCCCTGCCCTACCCTGCCCTGCCCTGGCTTCCCTTGCCCTACGCTGCCTTGCCCTGCCCTTTCCTGGCTTCCCGTGCCCTGCCCTGACCTGCCCTGCCCTGCCCAGCTCTGCCCTGGCTTTCCTTGCCCTGCTCCGCCCTGCCCTGCCCTGTTCTGGCTTCCCTTGCCCTCCCATGCCCAGCTCTGCCCTGCCCTGCCCTGCCCTGCCCTGGCTTCCCTTGCCCTGCCCTGCACTGCCCTGACTTCCCTTGCCCTGCCCTGCCCTGCCTTCCCTTGCTCTGCCCTGCCTTCTTTTGCTATGCCCTGCCCTGCCCTGCCTTGCCCTGGCTTCCCTTGCCCTCCCCTGCCCTGCCCTGCCCTGCCCTGTCTTCCCTTGCCCTGCCCATCCCTGCCCTGCCCTGTCTTCTATTGCCCTGCCCTGCCCTGCCCTGCCCTGCCCTGGCATCCCTTGCCCTGCTCTGCACTGCCCTGCCCTGCCCTGGCTTCCTTTACCCTGCCCTACCCTGCCCTGCCCTGCACAGGCTTCCCTTGCCCTGCCCTGCCCTGCCCTGCCCTGGCTTCCCTGGCCCTGGCTTCCCAGCCCTGCCCTGCCCTGCCCTGCCCTGGTTTCCCTTGCCTTGCCCTGCCCTGCCCTGCCCTGCCCTGCCCTGGCTTCCCTTTCCCTGCCCTGCCCTGCCCTGCCCTGGCTTCCCTTGGCCTGTTTTGCCCTGCCCTGCCCTGCCCTGCCCTACCCTGGCTTCCCTTGCCCTGCTCTGCAATGCCCTGGCTTCCCTTGCCCTGCTCTGCCCTGCCCTGCCCTGCCCTGCCCTGGCTTCCCTTACCTTGCCCTGCCCTGCCATCCCTGCCCTGGCTTCCCTTGCCCTGCCCTGCCCTGCCCTGCCCTGCCCTGCCCTGCCCTGCCCTGCCCTGTCTTCCCTTGCCTTGCTTTGCCCTGCCCTGGCTTCCCTTGCCCTGCCCTGCCCTGCCCTGCCCTGGCTTCCCTTGCCCTGCCCTGCCCTGCCCTGCCTAGCCCTGCCCTTGCTTCCCTTGCCCTGCCCTGCCCTGCCCTGTCTTCCCTTGCCTGGCTTCCCCTGCCCTGCCCTACCCTGCCCTGCCCTTGCTTCCCTTGCCCTGCCCTGCCCTGCCCTGCCCTGCCCTGCCCTGTCTTCCCTTGCCTTGCCCTGCCCTGCCCTGGCTTCCCTTGCCCTGCCCTACAATGCCCTGCCCTGCCCTAGCTTCCCTTGCCTTGCCCTGCCCTGCTTTGCCCTGCCCTGCCCTGGCTTCCCTTGCCCTGGCCTGCCCTGCCCTGCCCTGGCTTCCCTTGCCCTGCCCTGCCCATTCCTGCCCAGCCCTGCCCTTGCTTCCCTTGCCCTGCCCTGCCCTGCCCTGTCTTCCCTTGCCCTGGCTTCCCCTGCCCTGCCCTACCCTGCCCTGCCCTTGCTTCCCTTGCCCTGCCCTGCCTAGCACTGCCCTGCCCTGGCTTCCCTTGCCCTGCCCTGCCTTGCCCTGACCTGCCCTGCCCTGCCATGGCTTCCCTTGCCCTGACCAACCCTGACATTCCCTGGTTTCCCTTGCCCTGCCCTGCCCTGCCCGGCCCTGCCCTGGCTTCCCTTGCCCTGCCCTGCCCTGACCTGCCCTACCCTGCCATGCCATGGCTTCCCTTGCCTTGCCCTGCCCTGCCCTGCCATGGCTTCCCTTGCCGTGCCCTGCCCTGCCCTGCCCTGGGTTCCCTTGCCCTGCCCTGCCCTGCCCTGCGCTGGCTTCCTTTGCCCTGCCCTGCCCTGGCTTCCCTTGCCCTGCCCTGCCCTGCCCTGCCCTGCCCTGGCTTCCCTTTCCCTGCCCTGCCCAACCCTGCCTTCCATTGCCCTGCCCTGCCCTGCCCTGGCTTCTTTTGCACTACCCTGCCCTGCCCTGCCCTGCCCTGCCCTACCCTACCCTGCCCTGGATTCCCTTGCCCTTCCCTGCCCATTCCTGCCCTGCCTTTCCTTCCCTTGCCCTGCCCTGCCCTGCCCTGCCCTGGCTTCCCTTCCCCTTGCTTCCCCTGCCCTGCCCTATCCTGCCCTGCCCTTGCTTCCCTTGCCCTGCCCTGCCCAACCCTGCCCTGCCCTGTCTTCCCTTGCCCTGCCCTGCCCTGCCCTGCCCTGGCTTCCCTTGCCCTGTTTTGCCCTGCCCTGCCCTGCCCTGCCCTACCCTGGCTTCCCTTGCCATTCCCTGCCCTGCCCTGTCTTCCCTTGCCCTTCCCTGCCCTGCCCTGCCCTGCTCTGACCTGGCTTCCCTTGCCCTGCCCTGCCCTGCCCTGCCTTCCCTTGCCCTGCCCTGCCCTGCTTTGCCCTGGCTTCCCTTGTCCTGCCCTGCCCTGCCCTGGCTTCCCTTGCCTTCCCCTGCCCTGCCCTGGCTTCCCTTGCCCTGCCCTGCTTTGACCTGCCCTGTCCTGCCCTGTCTTCCCTTGCTCTGCCCTGCCCTGCCCTGCCATGCCCTGGATTCCCTTGCCCTTCCCTGCCCATTCCTGCCCTGCTCTTGCTTCCCTTGCCCTGCCCTGCCCAACCCTGCCCTGCCCTGGCTTCCCTTGCCCTCCCTGCCCTGCCCTGCCCTGACTTCCCTTGCCCTGCCTTGCCCTGCCCTGCCCTGCCCTGCCCTGCCCTGGTATCCCTTGCCCTGCCCTGCCCTGCCCTGCCCTGCCCTGGTCTGCCCTGCCCTGCCTTCCCTTGCCCTGCCCTGACCTGCCTTCCCTTGCCCTGCCCTGCCTTCCCGTGCTAGGCCCTGCACTGCACTGCCCTGCCCTGGCTTCCCTTGCCCTGCCCTGCCCTGCCCTGCCCTGGTATCCCTTGCCCTGCCCTGCCCTGCCCTGCCCTGCCCTGCTTTGTTTTCCCTTGCTATGCCCTGCCCTGCCTTCCCTTCCCCATTTCTGCCTTCCCTTGCTAGGCCCTGCCCTCCCCTGCCCTGCCCTGGCATCCCCTGCCCTGCTCTGCACTGCCCTGCCCTGCCCTGGCTTCCTTTGCCCTGCCCTGCCCTGCCCTGCCCTGCACTGGCTTCCCTTGCCCTCCCTGCCCTGCCCTGCCCTGACTTCCCTTGCCCTGCCTTGCCCTGCCCTGCCCTGCCCTGCCCTGCCCTGGTATCCCTTGCCCTGCCCTGCCCTGCCCTGCCCTGCCCTGGTCTGCCCTGCCCTGCCTTCCCTTGCCCTGCCCTGACCTGCCTTCCCTTGCCCTGCCCTGCCTTCCCGTGCTAGGCCCTGCACTGCACTGCCCTGCCCTGGCTTCCCTTGCCCTGCCCTGCCCTGCCCTGCCCTGGTATCCCTTGCCCTGCCCTGCCCTGCCCTGCCCTGCCCTGCTTTGTTTTCCCTTGCTATGCCCTGCCCTGCCTTCCCTTCCCCATTTCTGCCTTCCCTTGCTAGGCCCTGCCCTCCCCTGCCCTGCCCTGGCATCCCCTGCCCTGCTCTGCACTGCCCTGCCCTGCCCTGGCTTCCTTTGCCCTGCCCTGCCCTGCCCTGCCCTGCACTGGCTTCCTTTGCCCTGCCCTGCCCTGCCCTGCCCTGGCTTCCCTGGCCCTGGCTTCCCAGCCCTGCCCTGCCCTGCCCTGCCCTGGTTTCTCTTGCCCTGCCCTGCCCTGCCCTGCCGTGCCCTGGCTTCCCTTGCACTACTCTGCCCTGCCCTGCCCTGCCCTGCCCTGGCTTCCCTTTCCCTGCCCTGCCCTGCCCTGCCCTGGCTTCCCTTGGCCTGTTTTGCCCTGCCCTGCCCTGCCCTACCCTGGCTTCCCTTGCCCTGCTCTGCAATGCCCTGGCTTCCCTTGCCCTGCTCTGCCCTGCCCTGCCCTGCCCTGCCCTGTCTTCCCTTGCCTTGCCCTGCCCTGCCCTGGCTTCCCTTGCCCTGCCCTGCCCTGCCCTGCCCTGCCCTGTCTTCCCTTGCCTTACCCTGCCCTGCCCTGGCTTCCCTTGCTCTGCCCAACCCTGCCCTGCCCTGCCCTAGCTTCTCTTGCCTTGCCCTGCCCTGCCCTGCCCTGCCCTGGCTTCCCTTGCCCTGCCCTGCCCTGCCCTGCCCTGGCTTCCCTTGCCCTGCCCTGCCTAGCCCTGCCCTGCCCTGCCCTTGCTTCCCTTGCCCTGCCCTGCCCTGCCCTGTCTTCCCTTGCCCTGGCTTCCCCTGCCCTGCCCTACCCTGCCCTGCCCTTGCTTCCCTTGCCCTGCCCTGCCTAGCCCTGCCCTGCCCTGGCTTCCCTTGCCCTGCCCTGCCTTGCCCTGACCTGCCCTGCCCTGCCATGGCTTCCCTTGCCCTGACCAACCCTGACCTTCCCTGGTTTCCCTTGCCCTGCCCTGCCCTGCCCTTCCGTGCCCTGGCTTCCCTTGCCCTGCCCTGCCCTGACCTGCCCTACCCTGCCATGCCATGGCTTCCCTTGCCTTACCCTGCCCTGCCCTGCCATGGCTTCCCTTGCCGTGCCCTGCCCTGCCCTGCCCTGGCTTCCCTTGCCCTGCCCTGCCCTGCCCTGCGCTGGCTTCCTTTGCCCTGCCCTGCCCTGGCTTCCCTTGCCCTGCCCTGCCCTGCCCTGCCCTGCCCTGGCTTCCCTGTCCCTGCCCTGCCCAACCCTGCCTTCCATTGCCCTGCCCTGCCCTGCCCTGGCTTCCCTTGCACTACCCTGCCCTGCCCTGCCCTGCCCTGCCCTACCCTGGCTTCCCTTGCCTTGCCCCACCCTACCCTGCCCTGGATTCCCTTGCCCTTCCCTGCCCATTCCTGCCCTGCCTTTCCTTCCCTTGCCCTGCCCTGCCCTGCCCTGCCCTGGCTTCCCTTCCCCTTGCTTCCCCTGCCCTGCCCTATCCTGCCCTGCCCTTGCTTCCCTTGCCCTGCCCTGCCCAACCCTGCCCTGCCCTGTCTTCCCTTGCCCTGCCCTGCCCTGCCCTGCCCTGCCCTGGCTTCCCTTGCCCTGTTTTGCCCTGCCCTGCCCTGCCCTGCCCTACCCTGGCTTTCCTTGCCCTGCCCTGCTCTGCCCTGGATTCCCTTGCCCTGCCGTGCCTTGCCCTGCCATGCACTGCCCTGCTTTGCCCTGGCTTTTCTTGCATTGTTTTGCCCTGGCATGCCCTGCCATGCCCTGGCATCCATTGCCCTGCCCTGCCATGCCCTGCCCTGTCTTCCCTTGACCTGCCTTGCCCTACCCTGACCGTCCGTGGCTTCCCTTCCCTTACCCTGCCCTGCCCTGTCATTTCCTGGCTTCCCTTGCCCTGCCCTGACCTGCCTTGCCCTGCTCTGCCCTGGCTTTCCTTGCCCTGCCCTGCCCTGCTCTGCCCTTGCTTCCCCTGTCCTGCCCTGCCCTGCCCTGCCCTGCCTTCCCTTGCCCTGCCCTGCCCTGCCCTGCCCTTGCTTCCCCTGCCCTGCCCTGCCCTGCCCTGCCCTGCCTTCCCTTGCCCTGTCTCACCCTGCCCTGCCCTACCCTGCCCTGCCCTTGCTTCCTTTGCCCTGCGCTGTGCAGTCCTGCCCTGCACTGGCTTCCCTTGCCCTGCACTGCCCTGCCCTGTTCTGGCTTCCCTTGCCCTCCCTTGCCTTGCCCTGCCCTACCCTGCCCTGCCCTGGCTTCCTTTGCCCTGCCCTGCCCTGCCCTGCCTTGCCCTGGTTTCCCTTGCACTGCCCTGACCTGGCCTCCACTGCCCTGCCCTGCCCTGCCCTGCCCTGCCTTCCCTAGCCCTGCCCTGCCCTGCCCTGCCTTGGTTTCCCTTGCCCTGACCTGCCCTGCCCTGGCTTCCCTTGCTCTGCCCTGCCCTGCCCTTCCCTGCCCTGGTTTCCCTTACCCTGACCAGCCCTGCCCTGCCCTGCCCTGGCTTCCCTTGCCCTGCCCTGCCCTGCCCTACCCTGGCTTCCCTTGCCCTACCCTGCCCTGCCCTGCCCTGCCCTGCCCTGCCCTGCCCTGCCCTGGATTTTCTTGCCCTGTTTTGCCCTGCCCTGCCCTGCCCTGGCTTCCATTGCCCTGCCCTGCCCTGCCCTACCCTGCCCTGCCCTGGCTTCCCTTGCCCTACGCTGCCTTGCCCTGCCCTTTCCTGGCTTCCCGTGCCCTGCCCTGACCTGCCCTGCCCTGCCCAGCTCTGCCCTGGCTTTCCTTGCCCTGCTCCGCCCTGCCCTGCCCTGTTCTGGCTTCCCTTGCCCTCCCATGCCCAGCTCTGCCCTGCCCTGCCCTGCCCTGCCCTGGCTTCCCTTGCCCTGCCCTACAATGCCCTGCCCTGCCCTAGCTTCCCTTGCCTTGCCCTGCCCTGCTTTGCCCTGCCCTGCCCTGGCTTCCCTTGCCCTGGCCTGCCCTGCCCTGCCCTGGCTTCCCTTGCCCTGCCCTGCCCATTCCTGCCCAGCCCTGCCCTTGCTTCCCTTGCCCTGCCCTGCCCTGCCCTGTCTTCCCTTGCCCTGGCTTCCCCTGCCCTGCCCTACCCTGCCCTGCCCTTGCTTCCCTTGCCCTGCCCTGCCTAGCACTGCCCTGCCCTGGCTTCCCTTGCCCTGCCCTGCCTTGCCCTGACCTGCCCTGCCCTGCCATGGCTTCCCTTGCCCTGACCAACCCTGACATTCCCTGGTTTCCCTTGCCCTGCCCTGCCCTGCCCGGCCCTGCCCTGGCTTCCCTTGCCCTGCCCTGCCCTGACCTGCCCTACCCTGCCATGCCATGGCTTCCCTTGCCTTGCCCTGCCCTGCCCTGCCATGGCTTCCCTTGCCGTGCCCTGCCCTGCCCTGCCCTGGGTTCCCTTGCCCTGCCCTGCCCTGCCCTGCGCTGGCTTCCTTTGCCCTGCCCTGCCCTGGCTTCCCTTGCCCTGCCCTGCCCTGCCCTGCCCTGCCCTGGCTTCCCTTTCCCTGCCCTGCCCAACCCTGCCTTCCATTGCCCTGCCCTGCCCTGCCCTGGCTTCTTTTGCACTACCCTGCCCTGCCCTGCCCTGCCCTGCCCTACCCTACCCTGCCCTGGATTCCCTTGCCCTTCCCTGCCCATTCCTGCCCTGCCTTTCCTTCCCTTGCCCTGCCCTGCCCTGCCCTGCCCTGGCTTCCCTTCCCCTTGCTTCCCCTGCCCTGCCCTATCCTGCCCTGCCCTTGCTTCCCTTGCCCTGCCCTGCCCAACCCTGCCCTGCCCTGTCTTCCCTTGCCCTGCCCTGCCCTGCCCTGCCCTGGCTTCCCTTGCCCTGTTTTGCCCTGCCCTGCCCTGCCCTGCCCTACCCTGGCTTCCCTTGCCATTCCCTGCCCTGCCCTGTCTTCCCTTGCCCTTCCCTGCCCTGCCCTGCCCTGCTCTGACCTGGCTTCCCTTGCCCTGCCCTGCCCTGCCCTGCCTTCCCTTGCCCTGCCCTGCCCTGCTTTGCCCTGGCTTCTCTTGTCCTGCCCTGCCCTGCCCTGGCTTCCCTTGCCTTCCCCTGCCCTGCCCTGGCTTCCCTTGCCCTGCCCTGCTTTGACCTGCCCTGTCCTGCCCTGTCTTCCCTTGCTCTGCCCTGCCCTGCCCTGCCATGCCCTGGATTCCCTTGCCCTTCCCTGCCCATTCCTGCCCTGCTCTTGCTTCCCTTGCCCTGCCCTGCCCAACCCTGCCCTGCCCTGGCTTCCCTTGCCCTCCCTGCCCTGCCCTGCCCTGGCTTCCTTGCCCTGTCCTGCCCTGCCCTGCCCTGCCCTGCCCTGCCCTGACTTCCCTTGCCCTGCCTTGCCCTGCCCTGCCCTGCCCTGCCCTGGTATCCCTTGCCCTGCCCTGCCCTGCCCTGCCCTGGTCTGCCCTGCCCTGCCTTCCCTTGCCCTGCCCTGACCTGCCTTCCCTTGCCCTGCCCTGCCTTCCCGTGCTAGGCCCTGCACTGCACTGCCCTGCCCTGGCTTCCCTTGCCCTGCCCTGCCCTGCCCTGCCCTGGTATCCCTTGCCCTGCCCTGCCCTGCCCTGCCCTGCCCTGCTTTGTTTTCCCTTGCTATGCCCTGCCCTGCCTTCCCTTCCCAATTTCTGCCTTCCCTTGCTAGGCCCTGCCCTCCCCTGCCCTGCCCTGGCATCCCCTGCCCTGCTCTGCACTGCCCTGCCCTGCCCTGGCTTCCTTTGCCCTGCCCTGCCCTGGCTTCCCTTGCCCTGCCCTGCCCTGCCCTGCCCTGCCCTGGCTTCCCTTTCCCTGCCCTGCCCAACCCTGCCTTCCATTGCCCTGCCCTGCCCTGCCCTGGCTTCTTTTGCACTACCCTGCCCTGCCCTGCCCTGCCCTGCCCTACCCTACCCTGCCCTGGATTCCCTTGCCCTTCCCTGCCCATTCCTGCCCTGCCTTTCCTTCCCTTGCCCTGCCCTGCCCTGCCCTGCCCTGGCTTCCCTTCCCCTTGCTTCCCCTGCCCTGCCCTATCCTGCCCTGCCCTTGCTTCCCTTGCCCTGCCCTGCCCAACCCTGCCCTGCCCTGTCTTCCCTTGCCCTGCCCTGCCCTGCCCTGCCCTGGCTTCCCTTGCCCTGTTTTGCCCTGCCCTGTCCTGCCCTGCCCTACCCTGGCTTCCCTTGCCATTCCCTGCCCTGCCCTGTCTTCCCTTGCCCTTCCCTGCCCTGCCCTGCCCTGCTCTGACCTGGCTTCCCTTGCCCTGCCCTGCCCTGCCCTGCCTTCCCTTGCCCTGCCCTGCCCTGCTTTGCCCTGGCTTCTCTTGTCCTGCCCTGCCCTGCCCTGGCTTCCCTTGCCTTCCCCTGCCCTGCCCTGGCTTCCCTTGCCCTGCCCTGCTTTGACCTGCCCTGTCCTGCCCTGTCTTCCCTTGCTCTGCCCTGCCCTGCCCTGCCATGCCCTGGATTCCCTTGCCCTTCCCTGCCCATTCCTGCCCTGCTCTTGCTTCCCTTGCCCTGCCCTGCCCAACCCTGCCCTGCCCTGGCTTCCCTTGCCCTCCCTGCCCTGCCCTGCCCTGGCTTCCTTGCCCTGTCCTTCCCTGCCCTGCCCTGCCCTGCCCTGCCCTGACTTCCCTTGCCCTGCCTTGCCCTGCCCTGCCCTGCCCTGCCCTGCCCTGCCCTGGTATCCCTTGCCCTGCCCTGCCCTGCCCTGCCCTGCCCTGGTCTGCCCTGCCCTGCCTTCCCTTGCCCTGCCCTGACCTGCCTTCCCTTGCCCTGCCCTGCCTTCCCGTGCTAGGCCCTGCACTGCACTGCCCTGCCCTGGCTTCCCTTGCCCTGCCCTGCCCTGCCCTGCCCTGGTATCCCTTGCCCTGCCCTGCCCTGCCCTGCCCTGCCCTGCTTTGTTTTCCCTTGCTATGCCCTGCCCTGCCTTCCCTTCCCCATTTCTGCCTTCCCTTGCTAGGCCCTGCCCTCCCCTGCCCTGCCCTGGCATCCCCTGCCCTGCTCTGCACTGCCCTGCCCTGCCCTGGCTTCCTTTGCCCTGCCCTGCCCTGCCCTGCCCTGCACTGGCTTCCTTTGCCCTGCCCTGCCCTGCCCTGCCCTGGCTTCCCTGGCCCTGGCTTCCCAGCCCTGCCCTGCCCTGCCCTGCCCTGGTTTCTCTTGCCCTGCCCTGCCCTGCCCTGCCGTGCCCTGGCTTCCCTTGCACTACTCTGCCCTGCCCTGCCCTGCCCTGCCCTGGCTTCCCTTTCCCTGCCCTGCCCTGCCCTGCCCTGGCTTCCCTTGGCCTGTTTTGCCCTGCCCTGCCCTGCCCTACCCTGGCTTCCCTTGCCCTGCTCTGCAATGCCCTGGCTTCCCTTGCCCTGCTCTGCCCTGCCCTGCCCTGCCCTGCCCTGTCTTCCCTTGCCTTGCCCTGCCCTGCCCTGGCTTCCCTTGCCCTGCCCTGCCCTGCCCTGCCCTGCCCTGTCTTCCCTTGCCTTACCCTGCCCTGCCCTGGCTTCCCTTGCTCTGCCCAACCCTGCCCTGCCCTGCCCTAGCTTCTCTTGCCTTGCCCTGCCCTGCCCTGCCCTGCCCTGGCTTCCCTTGCCCTGCCCTGCCCTGCCCTGCCCTGGCTTCCCTTGCCCTGCCCTGCCTAGCCCTGCCCTGCCCTGCCCTTGCTTCCCTTGCCCTGCCCTGCCCTGCCCTGTCTTCCCTTGCCCTGGCTTCCCCTGCCCTGCCCTACCCTGCCCTGCCCTTGCTTCCCTTGCCCTGCCCTGCCTAGCCCTGCCCTGCCCTGGCTTCCCTTGCCCTGCCCTGCCTTGCCCTGACCTGCCCTGCCCTGCCATGGCTTCCCTTGCCCTGACCAACCCTGACCTTCCCTGGTTTCCCTTGCCCTGCCCTGCCCTGCCCTTCCGTGCCCTGGCTTCCCTTGCCCTGCCCTGCCCTGACCTGCCCTACCCTGCCATGCCATGGCTTCCCTTGCCTTACCCTGCCCTGCCCTGCCATGGCTTCCCTTGCCGTGCCCTGCCCTGCCCTGCCCTGGCTTCCCTTGCCCTGCCCTGCCCTGCCCTGCGCTGGCTTCCTTTGCCCTGCCCTGCCCTGGCTTCCCTTGCCCTGCCCTGCCCTGCCCTGCCCTGCCCTGGCTTCCCTGTCCCTGCCCTGCCCAACCCTGCCTTCCATTGCCCTGCCCTGCCCTGCCCTGGCTTCCCTTGCACTACCCTGCCCTGCCCTGCCCTGCCCTGCCCTACCCTGGCTTCCCTTGCCTTGCCCCACCCTACCCTGCCCTGGATTCCCTTGCCCTTCCCTGCCCATTCCTGCCCTGCCTTTCCTTCCCTTGCCCTGCCCTGCCCTGCCCTGCCCTGGCTTCCCTTCCCCTTGCTTCCCCTGCCCTGCCCTATCCTGCCCTGCCCTTGCTTCCCTTGCCCTGCCCTGCCCAACCCTGCCCTGCCCTGTCTTCCCTTGCCCTGCCCTGCCCTGCCCTGCCCTGCCCTGGCTTCCCTTGCCCTGTTTTGCCCTGCCCTGCCCTGCCCTGCCCTACCCTGGCTTCCCTTGCCATTCCCTGCCCTGCCCTGGCTTCCCTTGCCCTTCCCTGCCCTGCCCTTGCCCTGCCCTGACCTGGCTTCCTTTGCCCTGCCCTGCCCTGCCCTGCCTTCCCTTGCCCTGCCCTGCCCTGCTTTGCCCTGTCTTCCCTTGTCCTGCCTTGCCCTGCCCTGGCTTCCCTTGCCTTCCCCTGCCCTGCCCTGGCTTCCCTTGCCCTGCCCTGCTTTGACCTGCCCTGTCCTGCCCTGTCTTCCCTTGCTCTGCCCTGCCCTGCCCTGCCATGCCCTGGATTCCCTTGCCCTTCCCTGCCCATTCCTGCCCTGCCCTTGCTTCCCTTGCCCTGCCCTGACCTGCCCTGCCCTCGCTTCCCTTCCCCTGGCTTCCCCTGCCCTGCCCTGCCCAATCCTGCCCTGCCCTTGCTTCCCTTGCCCTGCCCTGCCCAACCCTGCCCTGCCCTGGCTTCCCTTGCCCTCCCTGCCCTGCCCTGCCCTGGCTTCCTTGCCCTGTCCTGCCCTGCCCTGCCCTGCCCTGCCCTGCCCTGACTTCCCTTGCCCTGCCTTGCCCTGCCCTGCCCTGCCCTGCCCTGGTATCCCTTGCCCTGCCCTGCCCTGACCTGCCCTGCCCTGGTCTGCCCTGCCCTGCCTTCCCTTGCCCTGCCCTGCCCTGCCTTCCCTTGCCCTGCCCTGCCTTCCCGTGCTAGGCCCTGCACTGCAATGCCCTGCCCTGGCTTCCCTTGCCCTGCCCTGCCCTGCCCTGCCCTGGTATCCCTTGCCCTGCCCTGCCCTGCCCTGCCCTGCCCTGCTTTGTATTCCCTTGCTATGCCCTGCCCTGCCTTCCCTTCCCCATTTCTGCCTTCCCTTGCTAGGCCCTGCCCTCCCCTGCCCTGCCCTGGCATCCCCTGCCCTGCTCTGCACTGCCCTGCCCTGCCCTGGCTTCCTTTGCCCTGCCCTACCCTGCCCTGCCCTGCACTGGCTTCCCTTGCCCTGCCCTGCCCTGCCCTGCCCTGGCTTCCCTGGCCCTGGCTTCCCAGCCCTGCCCTGCCCTGCCCTGCCCTGGTTTCACTTGCCCTGCCCTGCCCTGCCCTGCCGTGCCCTGGCTTCCCTTGCACTAATCTGCCCTGCCCTGCCCTGCCCTGCCCTGGCTTCCCTTTCCCTGCCCTGCCCTGCCCTGCCCTGGCTTCCCTTGGCCTGTTTTGCCCTGCCCTGCCCTGCCCTACCCTGGCTTCCCTTGCCCTGCTCTGCAATGCCCTGGCTTCCCTTGCCCTGCTCTGCCCTGCCCTGACCTGCCCTGCCCTGGCTTCCCTTGTCTTGCCCTGCCCTGCCCTGGCTTCCCTTGCCCTGCCCTGCCCTGCCCTGACCTGGCTTCCCTTGACTTACCCTGCCCTGCCGTGGCTTCCCTTGCCCTGCCCTACCCTGCCCTGCCCTGCCCTAGCTTCTCTTGCCTTGCCCTGCCCTGCTTTGCCCTGCCCTGCCCTGGCTTCCCTTGCCCTGCCCTGCCCTGCCCTGCCCTGGCTTCCCTTGCCCTGCCCTGCCTAGCCCTGCCCTGCCCTGCCCATACTTCCCTTGCCCTGCCCTGCCCTGCCCTGTCTTCCCTTGCCCTGGCTTCCCCTGCCCTGCACTACCCTGCCCTGCCCTTGCTTCCCTTGCCCTGCCCTGCCTAGCCCTGCCCTGCCCTGGCTTCCCTTGCCCTGCCCTGCCTTGCCCTGACCTGCCCTGCCCTGCCATGACTTCCCTTGCCCTGACCAACCCTGACCTTCCCTGGTTTCCCTTGCCCTGCCCTGCCCTGCCCTGCCGTGCCCTGGCTTCCCTTGCCCTGCCCTGCCCTGACCTGCCCTACCCTGCCCTGCGCTGGCTTCCCTTGCCGTGCCCTGCCCTGCCCTGCCCTGCCCTGGCTTCCCTTGCCCTGCCCTGCCCTGCCCTGCCCTGCCCTGGCTTCCCTGTCCCTGCCCTGCCCAACCCTGCCTTCCATTGCCCTGCCCTGCCCTGCCCTGGCTTCCCTTGCACTACCCTGCCTGCCCTGCCCTGCCCTGCCCTACCCTGGCTTCCCTTGCCTTGCCCTACCCTACCTTGCCCTGGATTCCCTTGCCCTTCCCTGCCCTATCCTGCCCTGCCTTTCCTTCCCTTGCCCTGCCCTGCCCTGCCCTGCCCTGGCTTCCCTTCCCCTTGCTTCCCCTGCCCTGCCCTATCCTGCCCTGCCCTTGCTTCCCTTGCCCTGCCCTGCCCAACCCTGCCCTGCCCTGTCTTCCCTTGCCCTGCCCTGCCCTGCCCTGCCCTGCCCTGCCCTGGCTTCCCTTGCCCTGTTTTGCCCTGCCCTGCCCTGCCCTGCCCTACCCTGGCTTCCCTTGCCATTCCCTGCCCTGCCCTGGCTTCCCTTGCCCTTCCCTGCCCTGCCCTGCCCTGCCCTGACCTGGCTTCCCTTGCCCTGCCCTGCCCTGCCCTGCCTTCCCTTGCCCTGCTCTGCCCTGCTTTGCCCTGTCTTCCCTTGTCCTGCCCTGCCCTGCCCTGGATTCCCTTGCCTTCCCCTGCCCTGCCCTGGCTTCCCTTGCCCTGCCCTGCTTTGACCTGCCCTGTCCTGCCCTGTCTTCCCTTGCTCTGCCCTGCCCTGCCCTGCCATGCCCTGGATTCCCTTGCCCTTCCCTGCCCATTCCTGCCCTGCCCTAGCTTCCCTTGCCCTGCCCTGACCTGCTCTGCCCTGGCTTCCCTTCCCCTGGCTTCCCCAGCCCTGCCCTGCCCAATCCTGCCCTGCCCTTGCTTCCCTTGCCCTGCCCTGCCCAACCCTGCCCTGCCCTGGCTTCCCTTGCCCTCCCTGCCCTGCCCTGCCCTGACCTGCCCTGCCCTGGTCTGCCCTGCCCTGGCTTCCCTTGCCCTGCCCTACCCTGCCCTGCCCTGCAATAGCTTCTCTTGCCTTGCCCTGCCCTGCTTTGCCCTGCCCTGCCCTGGCTTCCCTTGCCCTGCCCTGCCCTGCCCTGCCCTGTCTTCCCTTGCCCTGGCTTCCCCTGCCCTGCCCTACCCTGCCCTGCCCTTGCTTCCCTTGCCCTGCCCTGCCTAGCCCTGCCCTGCCCTGGCTTCCCTTGCCCTGCCCTGCCTTGCCCTGACCTGCCCTGCCCTGCCATGGCTTCCCTTGCCCTGACCAACCCTGACCTTCCCTGGTTTCCCTTGCCCTGCCCTGCCCTGCCCTGCCATGCCATGGCTTCCCTTGCCTTACCCTGCCCTGCACTGCCATGGCTTCCCTTGCCGTGCCCTGCCCTGCCCTGCCCTGGCTTCCCTTGCCCTGCCCTGCCCTGCCCTGCGCTGGCTTCCTTTGCCCTGCCCTGCCCTGGCTTCCCTTGCCCTGCCCTGCCCTGCCCTGCCCTGCCCTGGCTTCCCTGTCCCTGCCCTGCCCAACCCTGCCTTCCATTGCCCTGCCCTGCCCTGCCCTGGCTTCCCTTGCACTACCCTGCCCTGCCCTGCCCTGCCCTGCCCTACCCTGGCTTCCCTTGCCTTGCCCTGCCCTGCCCTGCCCTGCCCTGCCCTGCCCTGGCTTCCCTTCCCCTGGCTTCCCCTGCCCTGCCCTATCCTGCCCTGCCCTTGCTTCCCTTGCCCTGCCCTGCCCAACCCTGCCCTGCCCTGTCTTCCCTTGCGCTGCCCTGCCCTGCCCTGCCCTGCCCTGGCTTCCCTTGCCCTGTTTTGCCCTGCCCTGCCCTGCCCTGCCCTACCCTGGCTTCCCTTGCCATTCCCTGCCCTGCCCTGGCTTCCCTTGCCCTTCCCTGCCCTGCCCTCCCCTGCCCTGACCTGGCTTCCCTTGCCCTGCCCTGCCCTGCCCTGCCTTCCCTTGCCCTGCCCTGCTTTGACCTGCCCTTACTTGCCCTGCCCTGGCTTCCCTTGCCCTGCCCTGCTTTGACCTGCCCTGCCCTGCCCAATCCTGCCCTGCCCTGGCTTCCATTGCCCTGCCCTGCCCTGCCCTGCCCTTACTTGCCCTGCCCTGGCTTCCCTTGCCCTGCCCTGCTTTGACCTGCCCTGTCCTGCCCTGTCTTCCCTTGCTCTGCCCTGCCCTGCCCTGCCATGCCCTGGATTCCCTTGCCCTGCCCTGCCCTGCCCTGCCCTGCCCTTGCTTCCCTTGCCCTGCCCTGCCCTGCCCTGCCCTGGCTTCCCTTCCCCTGGCTTCCCCTGCCCTGCCCTGCCCAATCCTGCCCTGCCCTTGCTTCCCTTGCCCTGCCCTGCCCTGCCCTGCCCTTACTTCCCTTCCCCTGGCTTCCCCTGCCCTGCCCTGCCCAATCCTGCCCTGCCCTTGCTTCCCTTGCCCTGCCCTGCCCTGCCCTGCCCTGCCCTTGCTTCCCTTGCCCTGCCCTGCCCTGCCCTGCCCTACCCTGGCTTCCCTTGCCCTGCCCTGCTTTGCCCTGGATTACCTTGCCCTGCCCTGCCTTGCCCTGCCATGCCCTGCCCTGCCCTGCCCTGGCTTTTCTTGCCCTGTTTTGCCCTGGCATGCCCTGCCATGCCCTGGCATCCATTGCCCTGCCCTGCCCTGCCCTGCCCTGTCTTCCCTTGACCTGCCCTGCCCTACCCTGACCGGCCGCGGCTTCCCTTGCCTTACCCTGCCCTGCCCTGTCATTTCCTGGCTTCCCTTGCCCTACCCTGACCTGCCTTGCCCTGCTCTGCCCTGCCCTGCCCTGCCCTGCCCTACCCTGCCCTGCCCTGCCTTCCCTTGCCCTGCCCTGCCCATTCCTGCCCTGCCCTGCCCTGGCTTCCCTTGCCCTGTCTCACCCTGCCCTGCCCTGCCCTGCCCTGCCCTTGCTTCCTTTGCCCTGCGCTGTGCAGTCCTGCCCTGCACTGGCTTCCCTTGCCTTGCCCTGCCCTGCCCTACCCTGCCCTGCCCTGGCTTCCTTTGCCCTGCCCTGCCCTGCCTGCCCTGCCCTGGTTTCCCTTGCACTGCCCTGACCTGGCCTCCACTGCCCTGCCCTGCCCTGCCCTGCCCTGCCTTCCCTAGCCCTGCCCTGCCCTGCCCTGCCTTGGTTTCCCTTGTCCTGCCCTTCCCTGCCCTGGTTTCCCTTACCCTGACCAGCCCTGCCCTGCCCTGCCCTGGCTTCCCTTGCCCTGCCCTGCCCTGCCCTACCCTGGCTTCCCTTGCCCTACCCTGCCCTGCCCTGCCCTGCCCTGCCCTGGATTTTCTTGCCCTGTTTTGCCCTGCCCTGCCCTGCCCTGCCCTGGCTTCCATTGCACTGCCCTGCCCTGCCCTGCCCTGTTTTGGATTCCCTTGCCCTGCCCTACCGTGCCCTGCGTTGCCCTGCCCTGCCCTGGCTTCCCTTGCCCTACCCTTCCCTTCCCTGCCCTTTTCCTGGCTTCCCTTGCCCTGCCCTGACCTGCCATGCCCAGTCCTGCTCTGCCCTGGCTTTCCTTGCTCTGCCCTGACCTACCCTGTCTTCCCTTGCCCTGCCCTGCTTTGCCCTGCCATGCCCTGCCCTGTCCTGGCTTTTCTTTCCCTGTTTTGCCCTGGCATGCCCTGCCCTGCCCTGGCTTCCCTTACCCTGCCCTGCCCTGCCCTGCCCTCCCTTCCATTGCCCTGCCCTGCCCAGCCCTGCCCTGGCTTCCCTTGCCCTGCCCTGCCCTGCCCTACCCTGCCCTGCCCTGGCTTCCCTTGCCCTACCCTGCCTTGCCCTGCCCTTTCCTGGCTTCCCGTGCCCTGCCCTGACCTGCCCTGCCCTGCCCTGCTCTGCCCTGGCTTTCCTTGCCCTGCTCCGCCCTGCCCTGCCCTGTTCTGGCTTCCCTTGCCCTCCCATGCCCAGCTCTGCCCTGCCCTGCCCTGCCCTGCACTGGCTTCCTTTGCCCTGCCCTGCCCTACCCTGCCCTGGTTTCCCTTTCCCTGCCCTGCCCTGCCTTCCCCTCCCCTGCCTTGTCCTGCCCTGCCCTGCCTTGTTTTCCCTTGCCCTGCCCTGCCCTGCCCTGCCCTTCCTTGCCCTGGCTTCCCTTGCCCTGCCCTGCCCTTCCTTGCCCTGGCTTCCCTTGCCCTGCGCTGCCCTGCCCTGCCCTGCCCTGCCCTGCCATTCCCTGTCTTCTCTTGCCCTGCCCTGCCCTGCCTTCTCTTGACCTGCACTTCCCTGGCTTCCCTTGCCCTGACCTGCCCTGCCCTGCACTGTCTTCCCTTCCCTGCCCTGCTCAGCCCTGTCATCCCTTGCCCTGCCCTGCCCTGCCCTGGCTTCCCTTGCCCTGCTCTGCCCTGCCCTGCCCTTCCCTGGCTTCCCTTGCCCTGTACTGACCTGCCCTGCCATGCCCTGGCTTCTCTTGCCCTGCCCTGCCCTGCCTTCTCTTGACCTGCACTGCCCTGGCTTCCCTTGCCCTGACCTGCCCTGCCCTGCACTGTCTTCCCTTCCCTGCCCTGCTCAGCCCTGTCATCCCTTGCCCTGCCCTGCCCTGCCCTGGCTTCCCTTGCCCTGCCTTGCCCTGCCCTGCCCTACCCTGGCTTCACTTGCCCTGTACTGCCCTGCCCTGCCATGCCCTGTTCTGCCCTGCCTGGCTTCCCTTGCCCTGTATTGCCCTGCCCTGCCCTGCCCTGCCCTGTCTTCCATTGCTTTGCCCTGCCCTGCCCTGCCCTTCCCTGGCTTCCCGTTGAACTGCACTGCCCTCTCCTGCCCAGATCTAGCTTCTCTTGCCCTGCCCTTCCCTGCACTAGCTTCCCTTGTTCTGCCCTGCCCTGCCCTGCCCTGCCCTGGCTTCCCTTGCCCTGACATGCCCTACTCTGCTTTGCCCTGCCTTGCTTCCCTTGCCCTGCCCTGCCCTGCCCAGCCCTGGCTTCTCTTGCCCTGCCCTGCCCTGCCCTACCCTGCCCTGCCCTGGCTTCCCTTGCCCTGCCCTGCCAAGCCCTGCCCTGCCATGCCCTAACCTGCCTTCCCTTGCCCTGCCCTGCCCTACCCTGCCCTGCCCTACCCTGGCTTCCCTTGCCCTGACCTGCCCTGCCCTGCCCTGCCATGCCCTGGCTTCCCTTTCCCTGCCCTGTTAAGCCCTGCCCTGCCCTGCCCTAAGCTGCATTACCTTGCCCTGCCCTGCCCTACCCTTCCCTGCCCTACGCTGGCTTCCCTTGCCCTGCCTTGCCCTGCCCTGCCATGCCCTGGCTTGCCTTGCCCTGCCCTGCTGTGACCTGCCCTGCCCTGCCCTGCCCTGCCCTGGCTTCCCTTGCCCTGACCTGCCCTGCCATGCACTGCCCTGCCCTGGCTTCCCTTGCCCTGCCCAGATCTGCCCTGCTTTGTACTGCCCTGGCTTCCCTTGCCCTGCCCTAACCTGCTTTGCCCTGCCTTGCTTCCCTTGCCCTGCCCTGCCCTGCCCTGCCCTGCCCTGCCATGGCTTCTCTTGCCCTGCCCTGCCCTACCCTGCCCTGCCCTGGCTTCCCTTGCCCTGCCCTTCCAAGCCCTGCACTGCCCTGCCCTACCCTGGCTTCCCTTGCCCTGCCCTGCCCTACCCTGGTTTCATTTGCCCTGCCCTGCCCTGCCCTGCCCTGCCCTTGCTTCCCTTGCCCTGCCCAGCCCTGCCCTGCCCTGCCCTGCCCTGGAATCACTTGCCCTGTTCTGCCCTGCCCTGGATTCCCTTGCCCTGTTCTGCCCTGCCCTGGATTCCCTTACCTTGCCCTACCCTGCCTTGCCCTGGCTTCAATTGCCCTGCCCTGCCCTATCCTTTCCTGCTTTCCCTTGCCCTGCCCTGCCCTGCCCTGCCCTGGCTTCCCTTGCCCTGCCCTGCCCTGCCATGCCCTGCCCTGCCCTGCCCTGCCCTACCCTGGCTTCCCTTGCCCTGCCCTGCCCTGCCCTGTTCTGCCCTGCCAGGCTTCCCTTGCCCTGTATTGCCCTGCCCTGCCCTGCCATGCCCTGTCTTCCATTGCTTTGCCCTACTCTGCCCTGCCCTTCCCTAGCTTCCCTTGCCCTGCCCTGCTCTGCCCTGCAATGCCCTGGCTTCCCTTGAACTGCACTGCTTTGTCCTGCCCTGATCTAGCTTCTCTTGCCCTGCCCTGCCCTGGCTTCCCTTCCCCTGCCTTGCCCTGCCCTGCCCTGCCCTGCCCTGGTATCCCTTGCACTGCCCTGCCCTGACCTGCCCTGCCCTGGTCTGCCCAGCCCTGCCTTCCCTTGCCCTGCCCTGCCCTACCTTCCCTTGCCCTGCCCTGCCTTCCCTTGCTAGGCCCTGCACTGCACTGCCGTGCCCTGGCTTCCCTTGCCCTGCCCTTCCCTGCCCTGCCCTTCCCTGGTATCCCTTGCCCTGCCCTTCCCTGCCCTGCCCTGCCCTGCCCTGCCCTACCCTGGCTTCTCTTGACCTGCCCTGCCCTGCCCTGCCCTGTCCTGCCCTGGCTTCCCTTGCCCTGCTCTGCCCTGCCCTGCCCTGCCCTGCCCTGGCTTCCCTTGCCCTGCTCTGCCCTGCCCTGCCCTGCCCTGGCTACCATTGCCCAGCCCTGCTCTGCACTACTCTGCCCTGGCTTTTCTTGCCCTGCCCTGCCCTGCCCTGCCATGCCCTGACTTCCTTTGCCCTGCCCTGTTCTGGCTTCCCTTGCCCTGCCCTGCCCTGACCTACCCTGCTCTGCCTTCCCTTGCCCTGCCCTGCCCTGCCCTGCCCTGCCCTGCCCTGACTTCCTTTGCCCTGCCCTGTTCTGGCTTCCCTTGCCCTGCCCTGCCCTGCCCTGCCCTACCTTGCCGTTGCCTGCCCTGCCCTGCCCTGCCCTACCCTGCCGTTGCCTGCCCTGTCTTCAGTTGCCCTACCCTGCCCTTCCATGTCCTGCCCTGGCTTCACTTCCCTGCCCTGCCCTGCCCTGCACTGTTCTGGCTTCCCTTGCCCTGCCCTGCCCGGCCCTGCCCTACCCTGCCCTGGCTTCCCTTGCCCTGCCCTTCCCTGCCCTGCCCTTCTTTGAATTCCCTTGACCTGCCCTGCCCTGGCTTCCCTTGCCCTGCCGTGCACTGCCCTGGCTTCCCTTGACCTGCCCTGCCCTGCCCTGGCTTCCCTTGACCTGCCCTGCCCTGCCCTGCCCTGCCCTGCCTTGCCCTGCCCTGGCTTCCCTTGCCCTGCCCTGCCCTGCCCTGCCCTGGCTTCCTTGCCCTGTCCTGCCCTGCCCTGCCCTGGCTTCCCTTGCCCTGCCTTGCCCTGCCCTGCCCTACCCTGCCCTGCTTCCCTTGCCCTGCCCTGCCTTCCCTTGCTAGGCCCTGCACTGCACTGCCCTGCCCTGGCTTCCCTTGCCCTGCCCTGCCCTGCCCTGACCTGCCGTGCCCTGCCCTGCCCTGGCTTCCCTTGCCCTCCCCCGCCCTGCCCTGCCCTGCCATGCCTTGGCTTCCCTTTCCTTGCCCTGCCCTGCCCTGCCCTGCCCTGCCCTGCCCTGCCCTGCCCTGACCTACCCTGCGCTGGTTTCCCTTGCCCTGCCCTGCCCTGCCCTGCCCTGGCTTCTTTTGCCCGGCCCTGCACTGCCCTGACTTCCCTTGCCCTGCCCTGCCCTGCCTTCCCTTTCTCTGCCCTGCCTTCCCTTGCTATGCACTACCCTGCCCTGCCTTGCCCTGCCCTGGCTTCCCTTGCCCTCCCTGCCCTGCCCTGCCCTGGCTTCCTTGCCCTGTCCTGCCCTGCACTGTTCTGGCTTCCCTTGCCCTGCCCTGCCCTGTCCTGCCCTATCCTGCCCTGGCTTCCCTTGCCCTGCCCTTCCCTGCCCTGCCCTGCTTTGAATTCCCTTGACCTGCCCTGCCCTGCCCTGTCCTGGCTTCCCTTGCCCTGCCCTGCCCTGCACTGTTCTGGCTTCCCTTGCCCTGCCCTGCCCTGTCCTGCCCTACCCTGCCCTGGCTTCCCTTGCCCTGCCCTTCCCTGCCCTGCCCTGCTTTGAATTCCCTTGACCTGCCCTGCCCTGTCCTGGCTTCCCTTGCCCTGCCCTGCCCTGCCCTGCTTGCCCTGCCCTGGCTTCCCTTGCCCTGCCCTAACCTGCCTTGCCCTGCCCTGGCTTCCCTTGCCCTCCCTGCCCTGCCCTGCCCTGGCTTCCTTGCCCTGTCCTGCCCTGCCCTGCCCTGCCTTGCCCTGACTTCCCTTGCCCTGTGTTGCCCTGCCCTGCCCTGCCCTGGTATCCCTTGCCCTGCCCTGCCCTGACCTGCCCTGCCCTGGTCTGCCCTGCCCTGCCTTCCCTTGCCCTGCCCTGCCCTGCCTTCCCTTGCCCTGCCCTGCCTTCCCTTGCTAGGCCCTGCACTGCACTGCCCTGCCCTGGCTTCCCTTCCCCTGCCTTCCCTTGCTCTGCCCTGCCTTCCCTTGCTATGCCCTGCCCTGCCCTGCCCTGCCCTGTCTTCCCTTGCCCTGCCCTGCCCTGCCCTGCCCTGGCTTCCCTTGCCCTGCTCTGCACTGCACTGCCCTGCCCTGGCTTCCTTTGCCCTTCCCTACCCTGCCCTGCCCTGCACTGGCTTCCCTTGCCCTGCCCTGCCCTGCCCTGCTCTGGCTTCCCTGGCCCTGGCTTCCCAGCCCTGCCCTGCCCTGCCCTGCCCTGGTTTCCCTTGCCCTGCCCTGCCCTGCCCTGCCCTGCCGTGCCCTGGCTTCCCTTGCACTACTCTGCCCTGCCCTGCCCTGCCCTGCCCTGTCTTCCCTTTCCCTGCCCTGCCCTGCCTTGCCCTGGCTTCCCTTGGCCTGTTTTGCCCTGCCCTGCCCTGCCCTACCCTGGCTTCCCTTGCCCTGCTCTGCAATGCCCTGGCTTCCCTTGCCCTGCTCTGCCCTGCCCTGCCCTGCCCTGCCCTGCCATCCCTGTTCGGGCTTCCCTTGCCCTGCCCTGCCCTGCCCTGCCCTGCCCTGTCTTCCCTTGCCTTGCCCTGCCCTGCCCTGGCTTCCATTGCCCTGCCCTGCCCTGCCCTTCCCTGTCTTCCCTTGCCCTGCCCTGCCCATTCCTGCACTGCCCTGCCCTTGCTTCCCTTGCCCTGCCCTGCCCTGCCCTGTCTTCCCTTGCCCTGGCTTCCCCTGCCCTGCCCTACCCTGCCCTGCCCTTGCTTCCCTTTCCCTGCCCTGCCTAGCCCTGCCCTGCCCTGGCTTCCCTTGCCCTGCCCTGCCCTGGCTTCCATTGCACTGCCCTGCCCTGCCCTGCCCTGTTTTGGATTCCCTTGCCCTGCCCTACCGTGCCCTGCGTTGCCCTGCCCTGCCCTGCCATGCCCAGCCCTGCTCTGCCCTGGCTTTCCTTGCTCTGCCCTGACCTACCCTGTCTTCCCTTGCCCAGCCCTGCTTTGCCCTGCCATGCCCTGCCCTGCCCTGGCTTTTCTTTCCCTGTTTTGCCCTGGCATGCCCTGCCCTGCCCTGGCTTCCCTTGCCCTGCCCTGCCCTGCCCTGCCCTCCCTTCCATTGCCCTGCCCTGCCCAGCCCTTCCCTGGCTTCCCTTGCCCTGCCCTGCCCTACCCTGCCCTGCCCTGGCTTCCCTTGCCCTACCCTGCCTTGCCCTGCCCTTTCCTGGCTTCCCGTGCCCTGCCCTGACCTGCCCTGCCTTGCCCTGCTCTGCCCTGGCTTTCCTTGCCCTGCTCTGTACTGCCCTTCCCTGTTCTGGCTTCCCTTTCCCTCCCATGCCCAGCTCTGCCCTGCCCTGCCCTGCCCTGGCTTTCTTTGCCCTGCCCTGACCTGCCCTGCCCTGGTTTCCTTTCCCTGCCCTGCCCTGCCTTCCCCTTCCCTGCCTTGTCCTGCCCTGCCCTGCCTTCCCTTGCTATGCCCTGCCCTGCCCTGCCTTGTTTTCCCTTGCCCTGCCCTGCCCTGCCCTGCCCTTCCATGCCCTGGCTTCCCTTGCCCTGCCGTGCCCTGCCCTGCACTGTCTTCCCTTCCCTGCCCTGCTCAGCCCTGTCATCCCTTGCCCTGCCCTGCCCTGCCCTGGCTTCCCTTGCCCTGCCCTGCCCTGCCCTGCCCTACCCTGGCTTCCCTTGCCCTGTACTGCCCTGCCCTGCCATGCCCTGTTCTGCCCTGCCTGGCTTCCCTTGCCCTGTATTGCCCTGTCCTGCCCGGCCCTGCCCTGTCTTCCATTGCTTTGCCCTGCCCTGCCCTGCCCTTCCCTAGCTTCCCTTGCCCTGCCGTGCCCTGCCCTGCCCTTCCCTGGCTTCCCTTGAACTGCACTGCCCTGTCCTGCCCAGATCTAGCTTCTCTTGCCCTGACCTGCCCTGGCTTCCCTTGCCCTGCCCTGCCCAGCCCTGCCCTGCACTAGCTTCCCTTGTTCTGCTTTGCCCTGCCCTAGCTTCCCTTGTTCTGCCCTGCCCTGCCCTGCCCTGCCCTGCCCTGGCTTCTCTTGCCCTGCCCTGCCCTACCCTTCCCTGCCCTGCCCTTGCTTCCCTTGCCCTGCCCTGCCAAGCCCTGCCCTGCCCTAACCTGCCTTTCCTTGCCCTGCACTGCCCCTACCCTGCCCTGCCCTTCCCTACCCTGGCTTCGTTTGCCCTGACCTGCCCTGCCCTGCCCTGCCATGCTTTGGCTTCCCTTTCCCTGCCCTGCCAAGCCCTGCCCTGCCCTGCCCTAACCTGCATTAACTTGCCCTGCCCTGCCCTACCCTGCTCTGCCCTACCCTGGCTTCCCTTGCCCTGCCCTGCCCTGCCATGCCCTGGCTTCACTTTCCCTGCCCTGCCCTGCACTGCCCTGCCCTGCCCTGCCCTACCCTGGCTTCCCTTGCCCTGACCTGCCCTGCCATGCACTACCCTGCCCTGGCTTCCCTTGCCCTGCCCAGATCTGCCCTGCTTTGCCCTGCCCCTGGCTTCCCTTGCCCTGCCCCAACCTGCTCTGCCCTGCCTTGCTTCCCTTGCCCTGCCCTGCCCTGCCCTGCCCTGCCCTGCCCTACCCTGGCTTCATTTGCCCTGCCCTGCCCTGCCCTGCCCTGGCTTCTCTTGCCCTGCCCAGCCCTGCCCTGCCCTGCCCTGCCCTGGAATCACTTGCCCTGTTCTGCCCTGCCCTGGATTCCCTTGCCCTGTTCTGCCCTGCCCTGGTTTCCCTTGCCCTGCCGTGCCCTGCCCTGCCCTGTCCTGAATTCCCTTGCCATGCCCTGCCCTACCCTGGCTTCCCTTGCCCTTCCCTTCCCTGCCCTGGCTTCCCTTGCCCTGCCCTGCCCTGCCCTGCCCTGCCCTGGCTTCCCTTGCCCTGCCCTACCCTGCCCTGCCCTGGCTTCAATTGCCCTGCCCTGCCCTGCCCTGTCCTTTCCTGCCTTCCCTTGCCCTGCCCTGCCCTGCCCTGCCCTGGCTTCCCTTGCCCTGCCCTGCCCTGCCCTGCCCTGCCCTACCCTGGCTTCCCTTGCCCTGCCCTGCCCTGCCATGTTCTGCCCTGCCTGGCTTCCCTTGCCGTGTATTGCCCTGCCCTGCCCTGCCATGCCCTGTCTTCCATTGCTTTGCCCTACCCTGCCCTTCCCTTCCCTAGCTTCCCTTGCCCTGCCCTGCTCTGCCCTGCAATGCCCTGCCCTGCCCTGGTATCCCTTGCCCTGCCCTGCCCTGACCTGCCCTGCCCTGGTCTGCCCAGCCCTTCCTTCCCTTGCCCTGCCCTGCCCTGCCTTCTGTTGACCTGCCCTGCCTTCCCTTGCTAGGCCCTGCACTGCACTGCCCTGCCCTGGCTTCCCTTGCCCTGCCCTGCCCTGCCCTGCCCTGCCCTGGTATCCCTTGCCCTGCCTTGCCCTTCCCTGGCTTCTCTTGACCTGCCCTGCCCTGCCCTGCCCTGTCCTGCCCTGGCTTCCCTTGCCCTGCCCTGCCCTGCCCTGCCCTGGCTTCCCTTGCCCTGCTCTGCCCTGCCCTGCCCTGCCCTGCCCTGGCTACCATTGCCCTGCCCTGCTCTGCCCTACTCTGCCCTGGCTTTTCTTGCCCTGCCCTGCCCTGCTCTGCCCTGCCCTGACTTCCTTTGCCCTTCCCTGTTCTGGCTTTCCTTGCCCTGCCCTGCCCTGACCTACCCTGCACTGCCTTCCCTTGCCCTGCCCTGCCCTGCTCTGCCCTGACTTCCTTTGCCCTGCCCTGCCCAAGCTTCCCTTTCTCTGCCCTGCCCTGCCCTGCCCTACCCTGCCGTTGCCTGCCCTGGCTTCCGTTGCCCTAAACTGCCCTGCCATGCCCTGCCCTGGCTTCACTTCCCTGCCCTGCCCTGCCCTGCACTGTTCTGGCTTCCCTTGCCCTGCCCTGCCCTGCCCTGCCCTACCCTGCCCTGGCTTCCCTTGCCCTGCCCTTCCCTGCCCTGCCCTGCTTTGAATTCCCTTGACCTGCCCTGCCCTGGCTTCCCTTGCCCTGCCCTGCACTGCCCTGGCTTCCCTTGCCCTGCCCTGCACTCTTCTGGCTTCCCTTCTTGCCCTGCCCCTGCCCTGCCCTGCCTTGCCCTGCCCTGGCTTTCCTTGCCCTGCCCTAACCTGCCTTGCCCTGCCCTGGCTTCCCTTGCCCTCCTGCCCTGCCCTGCCCTGGCTTCCTTGCCCTGTCCTGCCCTGCCCTGCCCTGCCTGACTTCCCTTGCCCTGTGTTGCCCTGCCCTGCCCTGCCCTGCCCTGGTATCCCTTGCCCTGCCCTGCCCTGACCTGCCCTGCCCTGGTCTGCCCTGCCCTGCCTTCCCTTGCCCTGCCCTGCCCTGCCTTCCCTTGCCCTGCCCTGCCTTCCCTTGCTAGGCCCTGCACTGCACTGCCCTGCCCTGGCTTCCCTTGCCCTGCCCTGCCCTGCCCTGCCCTGGTATCCCTTGCCCTGCCCTGCCCTGCCCTGCCCTGCCCTGCCCTGCTTTGTTTTCCCTTGCTATGTCCTGCCCTGCCTTCCCTTCCCCATTTCTGCCTTCCCTTGCTAGGCCCTGCCCTGCCCTGCCCTGCCCTGGCTTCCCTTGCCCTGCCCTGCACTGCCCTGACTTCCCTTGCCCTGCCCTGCCCTGCCTTCCCTTGCTCTGCCCTGCCTTCTTTTGCTATGCCCTGCCCTGCCCTGCCTTGCCCTGGCTTCCCTTGCCCTCCCCTGCCCTGCCCTGCCCTGTCTTCCCTTTCCCTGCCCTTCCCTGCCCTGCCCTGTCTTCTATTGCCCTGCCCTGCCCTGCCCTGCCCTGCCCTGGCATCCCTTGCCCTGCTCTGCACTGCCCTGCCCTGCCCTGGCTTCCTTTGCCCTGCCCTACCCTACCCTGCCCTGCACAGGCTTCCCTTGCCCTGCCCTGCCCTGCCCTGCCCTGGTTTCCCTTGCCCTGCCCTGCCCTGCCCTGCCGTGCCCTGGCTTCCCTTGCACTACTCTGCCCTGCCCTGCCCTGCCCTGCCCTGTCTTCCCTTTCCCTGCCCTGCCCTGCCCTGCCCTGGCTTCCCTTGGCCTGTTTTGCCCTGCCCTGCCCTGCCCTACCCTGGCTTCCCTTGCCCTGCTCTGCAATGCCCTGTCTTCCCTTGCCCTGCTCTGCCCTGCCCTGCCCTGCCCTGCCCTGGCTTCCCTTGCCTTGCCCTGCCCTGCCATCCCTGCCCTGGCTTCCCTTGCCCTGCCCTGCCCTGCCCTGCCCTGCCCTGTCTTCCCTTGCCTTGCCCTGCCCTGCCCTGGCTTCCCTTGCCCTGCCCTGCCCTGCCCTGCCCTGCCCTGTCTTCCCTTGCCTTGCCCTGCCCTGCCCTGGCTTCCCTTGCCCTGCCCTACCCTGCCCTGCCCTTGCTTCCCTTGCCCTGCCCTGCCCTGCCCTGTCTTCCCTTGCCCTGTCTTCCCCTGCCCTGCCCTACCCTGCCCTGCCCTTGCTTCCCTTGCCCTGCCCTGCCTAGCCCTGCCCTGCCCTGGCTTCCCTTGCCCTGCCCTGCCTTGCCCTGACCTGCCCTGCCCTGCCATGGCTTCCCTTGCCCTGCCCTGCCCCTGACCTGCCCTACCCTGCCATGCCATGGCTTCCCTTGCCTTGCCCTGCCCTGACCTGCCATGGCTTCCCTTGCCGTGCCCTGCCCTGCCCTGCCCTGGCTTCCCTTGCCCTGCCCTGCCCTGCGCTGGCTTCCTTTGCCCTGCCCTGCCCTGGCTTCCCTTGCCCTGCCCTGCCCTGCCCTGCCCTGCCCTGGCTTCCCTTTCCCTGCCCTGCCCAACCCTGCCTTCCATTGCCCTGCCCTGCCCTGCCCTGGCTTCCCTTGCACTACCCTGCCCTGCCGTGCCCTGCCCTGCCCTTCCCTACCCTTCCCTGGATTCCCTTGCCCTTCCCTGCCCATTCCTGCCCTGCCTTTGCTTCCCTTGCCGTGCCCTGCCCTGCCCTGCCCTGCCCTGGCTTCCCTTCCCCTGGCTTCCCCTGCCCTGCCCTATCCTGCCCTGCCCTTGCTTCCCTTGCCCTGCCCTGCCCAACCCTGCCCTGCCCTGTCTTCCCTTGCCCTGCCCTGCCCTGCCCTGCCCTGCCCTGGCTTCCCTTGCCATTCCCTGCCCTGCCCTGGCTTCACTTGCCCTTCCCTGCCCTGCCCTGCCCTGCCCTGACCTGGCTTCCCTTGCCCTGCCCCGCCCTGCCCTGCCTTCCCTTGCCCTGCCCTGCCCTGCTTTGCCCTGGCTTCCCTTGTCCTGCCCTGCCCTGCCCTGGCTTCCCTTGCCTTCCCCTGCCCTGCCCTGGCTTCCCTTGCCCTGCCCTGCTTTGACCTGCCCTGTCCTGCCCTGTCTTCCCTTGCTCTGCCCTGCCCTGCCCTGCCATGCCCTGGATTCCCTTGCCCTTCCCTGCCCATTCCTGCCCTGCCCTTGCTTCCCTTGCCCTGCCCTGACCTGCCCTGCCCTGGCTTCCCCTAACCTGCCCTGCCCAATCCTGCCCTGCCCTTGCTTCCCTTGCCCTGCCCTGCCCAACCCTGCCCTGCCCTGGCTTCCCTTGCCCTCCCTGCCCTGCCCTGCCCTGCCCTGCCCTGCCCTGGCTTCCTTGCCCTGTCCTGCCCTGCCCTGCCCTGCCCTGCCCTGCCCTGACTTCCCTTGCCCTGCCTTGCCCTGCCCTGCCCTGCCCCTGCCCTGCCCTGGTATCCCTTGCCCTGCCCTGCCCTGACCTGCCCTGCCCTGGTCTGCCCTGCCCTGCCTTCCCTTACCCTGCCCTGCCCTGCCTTCCCTTGCCCTGCCCTGCCTTCCCTTGCTAAGCCCTGCACTGCACTGCCCTGCCCTGGCTTACCTTGCCCTGCCCTGCCCTGCCCTGGTATCCCTTGCCCTGCCCTGCCCTGCCCTGCCCTGCCCTACCCTGCTTTGTTTTCCTTGCTATGCCCTGCCCTGCCTTCCCTTCCCCATTTCTGCCTTCCCTTGCCCTGCCCTGCCCTGCCTTCCCTTGCCCTGCCCTGCCTTCCCTTGCTAGGCCCTGCACTGCACTGCCCTGCCCTGGCTTCCCTTGCCCTGCCCTGCCCTGCCCTGCCCTGGTATCCCTTGCCCTGCCCTGCCCTGCCCTGCCCTGCCCTGCCCTGCTTTGTTTACCCTTGCTATGCCCTGCCCTGCCTTCCCTTCCCCATTTCTGCCTTCCCTTGCTAGGCCCTGCCCTGCCCTACCCTGCCCTGGCATCCCCTGCCCTGCTCTGCACTGCCCTGCCCTGCCCTGGCTTCCTTTGCCCTGCCCTACCCTGCCCTGCCCTGCACTGGCTTCCCTTGCCCTGCCATGCCCTGCCCTGGCTTCCCTGGCCCTGGCTTCCCAGCCCTGCCCTGCCCTGCCCTGCCCTGGTTTCACTTGCCCTGCCCTGCCCTGCCCTGCCGTGCCCTGGCTTCCCTTGCACTACTCTGCCCTGCCCTGCCCTGCCCTGCCCTGCCCTGGCTTCCCTTTCCCTGCCCTGCCCTGCCCTGCCCTGGCTTCCCTTGGCCTGTTTTGCCCTGCCCTGCCCTGCCCTGACCTGGCTTCCCTTGGCCTGTTTTGCCCTGCCCTGCCCTGCCCTACCCCTGGCTTCCCTTGCCCTGCTCTGCTATGCCCTGGCTTCCCTTGCCCTGCTCTGCCCTGCCCTGCCCTGCCCTGCCCTGGCTTCCCTTGCCTTGCCCTGCCCTGCCATCCCTGCCCTGGCTTCCCTTGCCCTGCCCTGCCCTGCCCTGCCCTGCCCTGGCTTCCCTTGCCTTGCCCTGCCCTGCCCTGGCTTCCCTTGCCCTGCCCTACCCTGCCCTGCCCTGCCCTAGCTTCCCTTGCCTTGCCCTGCCCTGCTTTGCCTGCCCTGCCCTGTCTTCCCTTGCTCTGCCCTGCCCTGCCCTGCCATGCCCTGGATTCCCTTGCCCTTCCCTGCCCATTCCTGCCCTGCCCTTGCTTCCCTTGCCCTGCCCTGCCCTGCCCTGCCGTGCCCTGGCTTCCCTTGCACTACTCTGCCCTGCCCCTGCCCTGCCCTGTCTTCCCTTTCCCTGCCCTGCCCTGCCCTGCCCTGGCTTCCCTTGGCCTGTTTTGCCCTGCCCTGCCCTGCCCTACCCTGGCTTCCCTTGCCCTGCTCTGCAATGCCCTGTCTTCCCTTGCCCTGCCCTGACCTGCCCTACCCTGCCATGCCATGGCTTCCCTTGCCTTGCCCTGCCCTGACCTGCCATGGCTTCCCTTGCCGTGCCCTGCCCTGCCCTGCCCTGGCTTCCTTTGCCCTGCCCTGCCCTGGCTTCCCTTGCCCTGCCCTGCCCTGCCCTGCCCTGCCCTGGCTTCCCTTTCCCTGCCCTGCCCAACCCTGCCTTCCATTGCCCTGCCCTGCCCTGCCCTGGCTTCCCTTGCACTACCCTGCCCTGCCCTGCCCTGCCCTGCCCTTCCCTACCCTGCCCTGGATTCCCTTGCCCTTCCCTGCCCATTCCTGCCCTGCCTTTGCTTCCCTTGCCGTGCTCTGCCCTGCCCTGCCCTGCCCTGGCTTCCCTTCCCCCTGGCTTCCCCTGCCCTGCCCTATCCTGCCCTGCCCTTGCTTCCCTTGCCCTGCCCTGCCCAACCCTGCCCTGCCCTGTCTTCCCTTGCCCTGCCCTGCCCTGCCCTGCCCTGCCCTGGCTTCCCTTGCCCTGTTTTGCCCTGCCCTGCCCTGCCCTGCCCTACCCTGGCTTCCCTTGCCATTCCCTGCCCTGCCCTGGCTTCCCTTGCCCTTCCCTGCCCTGCCCTGCCCTGACCTGGCTTCCCTTGCCCTGCCCCGCCCTGCCCTGCCTTCCCTTGCCCTGCCCTGCCCTGCTTTGCCCTGTCTTTACTTGTCCTGCCCTGCCCTGCCCTGGCTTCCCTTGCCTTCCCCTGCCCTGCCCTGGCTTCCCTTGCCCTGCCCTGCTTTGACCTGCCCTGTCCTGCCCTGTCTTCCCTTGCTCTGCCCTGCCCTGCCCTGCCATGCCCTGGATTCCCTTGCCCTTCCCTGCCCATTCCTGCCCTGCCCTTGCTTCCTTGCCCTGCCCTGACCTGCCCTGCCCTGGCTTCCCTTCCCCTGGCTTCCCCTAACCTGCCCTGCCCAATCCTGCCCTGCCCTTGCTTCCCTTGCCCTGCCCTGCCCAACCCTGCCCTGCCCTGGCTTCCCTTGCCCTCCCTGCCCTGCCCTGCCCTGCCCTGCCCTGCCCTGGCTTCCTTGCCCTGTCCTGCCCTGCCCTGCCCTGCCCTGCCCTGCCCTGACTTCCCTTGCCCTGCCTTGCCCTGCCCTGCCCTGCCCTGCCCTGCCCTGGTATCCCTTGCCCTGCCCTGCCCTGACCTGTTCTGCCCTGGTCTGCCCTGCCCTGCCTTCCCTTACCCTGCCCTGCCCTGCCTTCCCTTGCCCTGCCCTGCCTTCCCTTGCTAGGCCCTGCACTGCACTGCCCTGCCCTGGCTTACCTTGCCCTGCCCGGCCCTGCCCTGGTATCCCTTGCCCTGCCCTGCCCTGCCCTGCCCTGCCCTACCCTGCTTTGTTTTCCCTTGCTATGCCCTGCCCTGCCTTCCCTTCCCCATTTCTGCCTTCCCTTGCCCTGCCCTGCCCTGCCTTCCCTTGCCCTGCCCTGCCTTCCCTTGCTAGGCCCTGCACTGCACTGCCCTGCCCTGGCTTCCCTTGCCCTGCCCTGCCCTGCCCTGCCCTGGTATCCCTTGCCCTGCCCTGCCCTGCCCTGCCCTGCCCTGCTTTGTTTACCCTTGCTATGCCCTGCCCTGCCTTCCCTTCCCCATTTCTGCCTTCCCTTGCTAGGCCCTGCCCTGCCCTGCCCTGCCCTGGCATCCCCTGCCCTGCTCTGCACTGCCCTGCCCTGCACTGGCTTCCCTTGCCCTGCCCTGCCCTGCCCTGGCTTCCCTGGCCCTGGCTTCCCAGCCCTGCCCTGCCCTGCCCTGCCCTGGTTTCACATGCCCTGCCCTGCCCTGCTCTGCCGTGCCCTGGCTTCCCTTGCACTACTCTGCCCTGCCCTGCCCTGCCCTGCCCTGCCCTGCCCTGGCTTCCCTTTCCCTGCCCTGCCCTGCCCTGCCCTGGCTTCCCTTGGCCTGTTTTGCCCTGCCCTGCCCTGCCCTGACCTGGCTTCCCTTGGCCTGTTTTGCCCTGCCCTGCCCTGCCCTACCCTGGCTTCCCTTGCCATGCTCTGCAATGCCCTGGCTTCCCTTGCCCTGCTCTGCCCTGCCCTGCCCTGCCCTGCCCTGGCTTCCCTTGCCTTGCCCTGCCCTGCCATCCCTGCCCTGGCTTCCCTTGCCCTGCCCTGCCCTGCCCTGCCCTGCCCTGCCCTGCCCTGGCTTCCCTTGCCTTGCCCTGCCCTGCCCTGGCTTCCCTTGCCCTGCCCTACCCTGCCCTGCCCTGCCCTAGCTTCCCTTGCCTTGCTCTGCCCTGCTTTGCCCTGCCCTGCCCTGGCTTCCCTTGCCCTGCCCTGCCCTGCCCTGCCCTGGCTTCCCTTGCCCTGCCCTGCCCATTCCTGCCCAGCCCTGCCCCTTGCTTCCCTTTCCCTGCCCTGCCCAGCCCTGCCCTACCCTGCCATGCCATGGCTTCCCTTGCCTTGCCCTGCCCTGCCCTGCCATGGCTTCCCTTGCCTTGCCCTGCCCTGCCCTGCCCTGGCTTCCCTTGCCCTGCCCTGCCCTGCCCTGCCCTGGCTTCCCCTGCCCTGCCCTACCCTGTCCTGCCCTTGCTTCCCTTGCCCTGCCCTGCCTAGCCCTGCCCTGCACTGGCTTCCCTTGCTCTGCCCTGCCTTGCCCTGACCTGCCCTGCCCTGCCATGGCTTCCCTTGCCCTGACCAACCCTGACATTCCCTGGTTTCCCTTGCCCTGCCCTGCCCTGCCCTGCCCTGACCTGGCTTCCCTTGCCCTGCCCTGCCCTGACCTGCCCTACCCTGCCATGCCATGGCTTCCCTTGCCTTGCCCTGCCCTGCCCTGCCATGGCTTCCCTTGCCGTGCCCTGCCCTGCCCTGCCCTGGCTTCCCTTGCCCTGCCCTGCCCAACCCTGCGCTGGCTTCCTTTGCCCTGCCCTGCCCTGGCTTCCCCTTGCCCTGCCCTGCCCTGCCCTGCCCTGCCCTCCTGCCCTGCCCTGCCCTACCCTGGCTTCCCTTGCCATTCCCTGCCCTGCCCTGGCTTCCCTTGCCCTTCCCTGCCCTGCCCTGCCCTGCCCTGACCTGGCTTCCCTTGCCCTGCCCTGCCATGCCCAGCCTTCCCTTGCCCTGCCCTGGCTTCCCTTGTCCTGCCCTGCCCTGCCCTGGCTTCCCTTGCCTTCCCCTGCCCTGCCCTGGCTTCCCTTGCCCTGCCCTGCTTTGACCTGCCCTGTCCTGCCCTGTCTTCCCTTGCTCTGCCCTGCCCTGCCCTGCCATGCCCTGGATTCCCTTGCCCTTCCCTGCCCATTCCTGCCCTGCCCTTGCTTCCCTTGCCCTGCCCTGACCTGCCCTGCCCTGGCTTCCCTTCCCCTGGCTTCCCCTGCCCTGCCCTGCCCAATCCTGCCCTGCCCTTGCTTCCCTTGCCCTGCCCTGCCCAACCCTGCCCTGCCCTGGCTTCCCTTGCCCTCCCTGCCCTGCTCTGCCCTGGCTTCCTTGCCCTGTCCTGCCCTGCCCTGCCCTGCCCTGACTTCCCTTGCCCTGCCTTGCCCTGCCCTGCCCTGCCCTGCCCTGCCCTGGTATCCCTTGCCCTGCCCTGCCCTGCCCTGCCCTGCCCTGCCCTGCCCTGCCTTCCCTTGCCCTGCCCTGCCCTGCCTTCCCTTGCCCTGCCCTGCCTTCCCTTGCTAGGCCCTGCACTGCACTACCCTGCCCTGGCTTCCCTTGCCCTGCCCTGCCCTGCCCTGGTATCCCTTGCCCTGCCCTGCCCTGCCCTGCCCTGCCCTGCTTTGTTTTCCCTTGCTATGCCCTGCCCTGCCTTCCCTTCCCCATTTCTGCCTTCCCTTGCTAGGCCCTGCCCTGCCCTGCCCTGCCCTGGCATCCCCTGCCCTGCTCTGCACTGCCCTGCCCTGCCCTGGCTTCCTTTGCCCTGCTCTACCCTGCCCTGCCCTGCACTGGCTTCCCTTGCCCTGCCCTGCCCTGCCCTGCCCTGGCTTCCCTTGCCCTGGCTTCCCAGCCCTGCCCTGCCCTGCCCTGCCCTGGTTTCACTTGCCCTTCCCTGCCCTGCCCTGCCGTGCCCTGGCTTCCCTTGCACTACTCTGCCCTGCCCTGCCCTGCCCTGCCCTGGCTTCCCTTTCCCTGCCCTGCCCTGCCCTGCCCTGGCTTCCCTTGGCCTGTTTTGCCCTGCCCTGCCCTGCCCTACCCTGGCTTCCCTTGCAATGCTCTGCAATGCCCTGGCTTCCCTTGCCCTGCTCTGCCCTGCCCTGCCCTGCCCTGCCCTGCCCTGTCTTCTCTTGCCTTGCCCTGCCCTGCCCTGGCTTCCCTTGCCCTGCCCTGCCCTGCCCTGCCCTGCCCTGTCTTCCCTTGCCTTGCCCTGCCCTGCCCTGGCTTCCCTTGCCCTGCCCTACCCTGCCCTGCCCTGCCCTAGCTTCTCTTGCCTTGCCCTGCCCTGCTTTGCCCTGCCCTGCCCTGGCTTCCCTTGCCCTGCCCTGCCCTGCCCTGCTCTGGCTTCCCTTGCCCTGCCCTGCCTAGCCCTTCCCTGCCCTTGCTTCCCTTGCCCTGCCCTGCCCTGCCCTGTCTTCCCTTGCCCTGGCTTCCCCTTCCCTGCCCTACCCTGCCCTGCCCTTGCTTCCCTTGCCCTGCCCTGCCCTGCCCTGCCCTGCCCTGTCTTCCCTTGCCTTGCCCTGCCCTGCCCTGGCTTCCCTTGCCCTGCCCTACCCTGCCCTGCCCTGCCCTAGCTTCTCTTGCCTTGCCCTGCCCTGCTTTGCCCTGCCCTGCCCTGGCTTCCCTTGCCCTGCCCTGCCCTGCCCTGCGCTGGCTTCCCTTGCCCTGCCCTGCCCTGCCCTGCGCTGGCTTCCTTTGCCCTGCCCTGCCCTGGCTTCCCTTGCCCTGCCCTGCCCTGCCCTGCCCTGCCCTGGCTTCCCTGTCCCTGCCCTGCCCAACCCTGCCTTCCATTGCCCTGCCCTGCCCTGCCCTGGCTTCCCTTGCACTACCCTGCCCTGCCCTGCCCTGCCCTGCCCTACCCTACCCTGCCCTGGATTCCCTTGCCCTTGCTTCCCCTCCCCTGCCCTATCCTGCCCTGCCTTTCCTTCCCTTGCCCTGCCCTGCCCTGCCCTGCCCTGGCTTCCCTTCCCCTTGCTTCCCCTGCCCTGCCCTATCCTGCCCTGCCCTTGCTTCCCTTGCCCTGCCCTGCCCAACCCTGCCCTGCCCTGTCTTCCCTCGCCCTGCCCTGCCCTGCCCTGCCCTGGCTTCCCTTGCCCTGTTTTGCCCTGCCCTGCCCTGCCCTGCCCTACCCTGGCTTCCCTTGCCATTCCCTGCCCTGCCCTGGCTTCCCTTGCCCTTCCCTGCCCTGCCCTTGCCCTGCCCTGACCTGGCTTCCCTTCCCCTGGCTTCCCCTGCCCTGCCCTGCCCAATCCTGCTCTGCCCTTGCTTCCCTTGCCCTGCCCTGCCCTGCCCTGCCCTGCCCTGCCCTGCCCTGCCCTGGCTTCCCTTGCCCTGTTTTGCCCTGCCCTGCCCTGCCCTGCCCTGCCCTGCCCTACCCTGGCTTCCCTTGCCCTGCCCTGCTCTGCCCTGGATTCCCTTGCCCTGCCCTGCCTTGCCCTGCCATGCCCTGCCCTGCCCTGCCCTGGCTTTTCTTGCCCTGTTTTGCCCTGGCATGCCCTGCCATGCCCTGGCATCCATTGCCCTGCCCTGCCCTGCCCTGCCCTGTCTTCCCTTGACCTGCCCTGCCCTACCCTGACCGGCCGTGGCTTCCCTTGCCTTACCCTGCCCTGCCCTGTCATTTCCTGGCTTCCCTTGCCCTGCCCTGACCTGCCTTGCCCTGCTCTGCCCTGGCTTTCCTTGCCCTGCCCTGCCCTGCCCTGCCCTTGCTTCCCCTGCCCTGCCCTGCCCTGCCCTGCCCTGCCTTCCCTTGCCCTGTCTCACCCTGCCCTGCCCTACCCTGCCCTGCCCTTGCTTCCTTTGCCCTGCGCTGTGCAGTCCTGCCCTGCACTGGCTTTCCTTGCCCTGCCCTGCCCTGCCCTGTTCTGGCTTCCCTTGCCCTCCCTTGCCTTGCCCTGCCCTACCCTGCCCTGCCCTGGCTTCCTTTGCCCTGCCCTGCCCTGCCCTGCCCTGCCCTGGTTTCCCTTGCACTGCCCTGACCTGGCCTTCACTGCCCTGCCCTGCCCTGCCCTGCCCTGCCTTCCCTAGCCCTGCCCTGCCCTGCCCTGCCTTGGTTTCCCTTGCCCTGACCTGCCCTGCCCTGGCTTCCCTTGCTCTGCTCTGCCCTGCCATTCCCTGCCCTGGTTTCCCTTACCCTGACCAGCCTTGCCCTGCCCTGCCCTGGCTTCCCTTGCCCTGCCCTGCCCTGCCCTACCCTGGCTTCCCTTGCCCTACCCTGCCCTGCCCTGCCCTGCCCTTCCCTGCCCTGGATTTTCTTGCCCTGTTTTGCCCTGCCCTGCCCTGCCCTGCCCTGGCTTCCATTGCACTGCCCTGCCCTGCCCTGCCCTGTTTTTGATTCCCTTGCCCTGCCCTACCGTGCCCTGCGTTGCCCTGCCCTGCCCTGGCTTCCCTTGCCCTACCCTTCCCTTCCCTGCCCTTTTCCTGGTTTCCCTTGCCCTGCCCTGACCTGCCATGCCCAGTCCTGCTCTGCCCTGGCTTTCCTTGCTCTGCCCTGACCTACCCTGTCTTCCCTTGCCCTACCCTGCCCTGCCCTGTCCTGCCCTGCCCTGCCCTGGATTTTCTTGCACTGTTTTGCCCTGCCCTGCCCTGCCCTGCCCTGGCTTCCCTTTCCCTGCCCTGCCCTGCCCTACCCTGGCTTCCCTTGCCCTACCCTGCCCTGCCCTGCCCTGCCCTGCCCTGCCCTGGATTTTCTTGCCCTGTTTTGCCCTGCCCTGCCCTGCCCTGCCCTGGCTTCCATTGCACTGCCCTGCCCTGCCCTGCCCTGCCCTGGATTCCCTTGCCCTGCCCTGCCCTGCCCTGCCCTGCCCTGGCTTCCCTTTCCCTGCCCTGCCCTGCCCTACCCTGGCTTCCCTTGCCCTACCCTGCCCTGCCCTGCCCTGCCCTGCCCTGCCCTGGATTTTCTTGCCCTGTTTTGCCCTGCCCTGCCCTGCCCTGCCCTGGCTTCCATTGCACTGCCCTGCCCTGCCCTGCCCTGTTTTGGATTCCCTTGCCCTGCCCTACCGTGCCCTGCGTTGCCCTGCCCTGCCCTGGCTTCCCTTGCCCTACCCTTCCCTTCCCTGCCCTTTTCCTGGTTTCCCTTGCCCTGCCCTGACCTGCCATGCCCAGCCCTGCTCTGCCCTGGCTTTCCTTGCTCTGCCCTGACCTACCCTGTCTTTTCTTGCCCTGCCCTGCTTTGCCCTGCCATGCCCTGCCCTGCCCTGGCTTTTCTTTCCCTGTTTTGCCCTGGCATGCCCTGCCCTGCCCTGGCTTCCCTTGCCCTGCCCTGCCCTGCCCTGCCCTCCCTTCCATTGCCCTGCCCTGCCCAGCCCTGCCCTGGCTTCCCTTGCCCTGCCCTGCCCTGCCCTACCCTGCCCTGCCCTGGCTTCCCTTGCCCTACCCTGCCTTGCCCTGCCCTTTCCTGGCTTCCTGTGCCCTGCCCTGACCTGCCCTGCCCTGCCCTGCTCTGCCCTGGCTTTCCTTGCCCTGCTCCGCCCTGCCCTGCCCTGTTCTGGCTTCCCTTTCCCTCCCATGCCCAGCTCTGCCCTGCCCTGCCCTGCCCTGGCTTCCTTTGCCCTGCCCTGCACTACCCTGCCCTGGTTTCCCTTTCCCTGCCCTGCACTGCCTTCCCCTCCCCTGCCTTGTCCTGCCCTGCCCTGCCTTGTTTTTCCTTGCCCTGCCCTGCCCTGCCCTGCCCTTCCTTGCCCTGGCTTCCCTTGCCCTGCCCTGCCCTTCCTTGCCCTGGCTTCCCTTGCCCTGCGCTGCCCTGCCCTGCCCTGCCCTGCCCTGCCATTCCCTGGCTTCTCTTGCCCTGCCCTGCCCTGCCTTCTCTTGACCTGCACTTCCCTGGCTTCCCTTGCCCTGACCTGCCCTGCCCTGCACTGTCTTCTTTTCCCTGCCCTGCTCAGCCCTGTCATCCCTTGCCCTGCCCTGCCCTGCTCTGGCTTCCCATGCCCTGCCCTGCCCTGCCCTGCCCTTCCCTGGCTTCACTTGCCCTGTACTGCCCTGCCCTGCCATGCCCTGGCTTCTCTTGCCCTGCCCTGCCCTGCCTTCTCTTGACCTGCACTGCCCTGGCTTCCCTTGCCCTGACCTGCCCTGCCCTGAACTGTCTTCCCTTCCCTGCCCTGCTCAGCCCTGTCATCCCTTGCCCTGCCCTGCCCTGCCCTGTCTTCCCTTGCCCTGCCTTGCCCTGCCCTGCCCTACCCTGGCTTCCCTTGCCCTGTACTGCCCTGCCCTGCCATGCCCTGTTCTGCCCTGCCTGGCTTCCCTTGCCCTGTATTGCCCTGCCCTGCCCTGCCCTGCCCTGTCTTCCATTGCTTTGCCCTGCCCTGCCCTGCCCTTCCCTGGCTTCCCGTTGAACTGCACTGCCCTGTCCTGCCCAGATCTAGCTTCTCTTACCCTGCCCTTCCCTGCACTAGCTTCCCTTGTTCTGCCCTGCCCTGCCCTAGCTTCCCTTGTTCTGCCGTGCCCTGCCCTGCCCTGCCCTGGCTTCCCTTGCCCTGACCTGCCCTACCCTGCTTTGCCCTGCCTTGCTTCCCTTGCCCTGCCCTGCCCTGCCCTGCCCTGGCTTCTCTTGCCCTGCCCTGCCCTACCCTTCCCTGCCCTGCCCTGGCTTCCCTTGCCCTGCCCTGCCAAGCCCTGCCCTGCCATGCCCTAACCTGCCTTCCCTTGCCCTGCCCTGCCCTACCCTGCCCTGCCCTACCCTGGCTTCCCTTGCCCTGACCTGCCCTGCCCTGCCCTGCTATGCCCTGGCTTCCCTTTCCCTGGCCTGCCAAGCCCTGCCCTTCCCTGCCCTAACCTGCATTACCTTGCCCTGCCCTGCCCTACCCTTCCCTGCCCTACCCTGGCTTCCCTTGCCCTGCCTTGCCCTGCCCTGCCATGCCCTGGCTTCCCTTGCCCTGCTCTGCCGTGACCTGCCCTGCCCTGCCCTGCCCTGCCCTGGCTTCCCTTGCCCTGACCTGCCCTGCCATGCACTGCCCTGCCCTGGCTTCCCTTGCCCTGCCCAGATCTGCCCTGCTTTGCCCTGCCCTGGCTTCCCTTGCCCTGCCCTAACCTGCTTTGCCCTGCCTTGCTTCCCTTGCCCTGCCCTGCCCTGCCCTGCCCTGCCCTGCCCTGCCCTGGCTTCTCTTGCCCTGCCCTGCCCTACCCTGCCCTGCCCTGGCTTCCCTTGCCCTGCCATTCCAAGCTCTGCACTGCCCTGCCCTACCCTGGCTTCCCTTGCCCTGCCCTGCCCTGCCCTGCCCTGCCCTTGCTTCCCTTGCCCTGCCCAGCCCTGCCCTGCCCTGCCCTGCCCTGGAATCACTTGCCCTACCCTGCCCTGCCCTGGATTCCCTTGCCCTGTTCTGCCCTGCCCTGGATTCCCTTACCCTGCCCTACCCTGCCCTGCCCTGGCTTCAATTGCCCTGCCCTGCCCTGCCCTATCCTTTCCTGCTTTCCCTTGCCCTGCCCTGCCCTGCCCTGCCCTGGCTTCCCTTGCCCTGCCCTGCCCTGCCCTGCCCTACCCTGGCTTCCCCTGCCCTGCCCTTCCCTGCCCTGTTCTGCCCTGCCTGGCTTCCCTTGCCCTGTATTGCCCCGCCCTGCCCTGCCATGCCCTGTCTTCCATTGCTTTGCCCTACCCTGCCCTGCCCTTCCCTAGCTTCCCTTGCCCTGCCCTGCTCTGCCCTGCAATGCCCTGGCTTCCCTTGAACTGCACTGCCCTGTCCTGCCCTGATCTAGCTTCTCTTGCCCTGCCCTGCCCTGGCTTCCCTTGCCCTGCCTTGCCCTGCCCTGCCCTGGTATCTTTTGCACTGCCCTGCCCTGACCTGCCCTGCCCTGGTCTGCCCAGCCCTGCCTTCCCTTGCCCTGCCCTGCCCTGCCTTCCCTTGCCCTGCCCTGCCTTCCCTTGCTAGGCCCTGCACTGCACTGCCGTGCCCTGGCTTCCCTTGCCCTGCCCTTCCCTGCCCTGCCCTGCCCTGGTATCCCTTGCCCTGCCCTCCCCTGCCCTGCCCTGCCCTGCCCTGCCCTGGCTTCCCTTGCCCTGCCCTGCCCTGCCCTGCCCTGCCCTTGCTTCCCTTGCCCTGCTCTGCCCTGCCCTGCCCTGCCCTGGCTACCATTGCCGAGCCCTGCTCTGCCCTACTCTGCCCTGGCTTTTCTTGCCCTGCCCTGCCCTGCCCTGCCATGCCCTGACTTCCTTTGCCCTGCCCTGTTCTGGCTTCCCTTGCCCTGCCCTGCCCTGACCTACCCTGCTCTGCCTTCCCTTGCCTTGCCCTGCCCTGCCCTGCCCTGCCCTGCCCTGCCCTGACTTCCTTTGCCCTGCCCTGTTCTGGCTTCCCTTGCCCTGCCCTGCCCTGCCCTGCCCTACCCTGCCGTTGCCTGCCCTGCCCTGCCCTGCCCTACCCTGCCGTTGCCTGCCCTGGCTTCAGTTGCCCTACCCTGCCCTTCCATGCCCTGCCCTGGCTTCACTTCCCTGCCCTGCCCTGCCCTGCACTGTTCTGGCTTCCCTTGCCCTGCCCTGCCCGGCCCTGCCCTACCCTGCCCTGGCTTCCCTTGCCCTGCCCTTCCCTGCCCTGCACTGCTTTGAATTCCCTTGACCTGCCCTGCCCTGGCTTACCTTGCCCTGCCCTTCACTGCCCTGACTTCCCTTGACCTGCCCTGCCCTGCCCTGGCTTCCCTTGACCTGCCCTGCCCTGCCCTGCCTTGCCCTGCCCTGGCTTCCCTTGCCCTGCCCTGCCCTGCCTTGCCCTGCTCTGGCTTCCCTTGCCCTGCCCTGCCCTGCCCTGCCCTGGCTTCCTTGCCCTGTTTTGCCCTGCCCTGCCCTGGCTTCCCTTGCCCTGCCTTGCCCTGCCCTGCCCTACCCTGCCCTGCTTCTCTTGCCCTGCCCTGCCTTCCCTTGCTAGGCCCTGCACTGCACTGCCCTGCCCTGGCTTCCCTTGCCCTGCCCTGCCCTGCCCTGCCCTGCCCTGGCTTCCCTTGCCCTCCCCCGCCCTGCCCTGCCCTGCCATGCCTTGGCTTCCCTTTCCTTGCCCTGCCCTGCCCTGCCCTGCCCTGCCCTGCCCTGACCTACCCTGCGCTGGTTTCCCTTGCCCTGCCCTGCCCTGCCCTGCCCTGGCTTCCCTTGCCCGGCCCTGCACTGCCCTGACTTCCCTTGCTCTGCCCTGCCCTGCCTTCCCTTTCTCTGCCCTGCCTTCCCTTGCTCTGCCCTGCCCTGCCCTGCCTAGCCCTGGCTTCCCTTGCCCTCCCCTGCCCTGCCCTGCCCTGCCCTGCCCTGTCTTCCTTTGCCCTGCCCTGCCCTGCCCTGCCCTGCCCTGTCTTCTATTGCCCTGCCCTGCCCTGCCCTGCCCTGCCCTGCCCTGCCCTGCCCTGCCCTGACTTTCCTGGCCCTGCCCTTCCCTGCCCTGCCCTGCCCTGCCCTGGCCTGCCCTGGCTTTCCTGGCCCTGCCCCGCCCTGCCCTGCCCTGACCTATCCTGCCCTGGTTTCCCTTGCTCTGCCCTGCCCTGGCTTCCACTGTCCTGCCCTGCCCTGCCCAGCTCTGACCTGGTTCTTTGCCCTGCCCTGCCCTGCAGTGGCTTCCCCTGCCCTGCCATACCCTACCCTGCCCTTGATTCCCTTGCTCTGCCCTGCCCATTCCTGCCCTGCCCTGCCTTTACTTCACTTGCCCTGCCCTGCCCTGCCCTGCCCTGTCTTCCATTGCCTGGCTTCCCCTGCCCTGCCCTACCCTGCCCTGCACTAACTTCCCTTGCTCTGCCCTGCCCAGCCCTGCCCTGCCCTGGCTTCCCTTGCCCTTCCCTTCCCTGCCCTGCCCTGCCCTGCCCTGGCTTCACTTGCCCTGTTTTGCAGTGCCCTGCCCTGCCCTACCCTGGCTTCCCTTGCCCTGCCCTGCCCTGGCTTCCATTGCCCTGCTCTGCCCTGCTCTACCCTGCCCTGCCCTGCCATGCCCTGGCTTCCATTGCCCTGCCCTGCCCTGCCCTGCTCTGACCTGGATCTTTTGCCCTGCCCTGCCCTGCCCTGCCCTGCCCCGCCCTGTCTTCCCTTGCTCTGCCCTGCCCTGCGTTGACCTTCCCTGGTTTCCCTTGCCCTGCCCTGCCCTGCCCTGTCCTGCCCTGCCCTGGCTTCCCTTGCCCTGCTATGCCCTGCCCTGCCCTTGCTTCCCCTGCCCTGCCCTAACCTGCCCTGCCCTGGCTTTCTTTGCCCTGCCCTTCCCTGCCCAGCCCTGCCATGCCCTTGCTTCCCTTGCCCTGCCCTGCCATGCCCTGCCCTGCTCTTGCCCTACCCTGCCTTTCCTTGCTAGGCCCTGCCCTGCCCTGCCCTGCCCTGGCTTCCCTTGCCCTCCCCTGCACTGCCCTGTTCTGCCCTGCCCTGGCTTTCCTGGCCCGGCCCTGCCCTGCCCTGCCCTTCCCTGGCTTTCCTGGCCCTGCCCTGCCCTGCCCTGGCTTCCCTTGATCTGCCCTGCCCTGCCCTCCCCTGCCCTGCCCTGCCCTGGCTTCCCTTGCCCTGCCCTGCCCTGCCCTGCCCTGCCCTGGCTTCTCTTGCCCTGCCCTGCCCTACCCTTCCCTGCCCTGCCCTGGCTTCCCTTGCCCTGCCCTGCCAAGCCCTGCCCTGCCATGCCCTAACCTGCCTTCCCTTGCCCTGCCCTGCCCTACCCTGCCCTGCCCTACCCTGGCTTCCCTTGCCCTGACCTGCCCTGCCCTGCCCTGCTATGCCCTGGCTTCCCTTTCCCTGCCCTGCCAAGCCCTGCCCTTCCCTGCCCTAACCTGCATTACCTTGCCCTGCCCTGCCCTACCCTTCCCTGCCCTACCCTGGCTTCCCTTGCCCTGCCTTGCCCTGCCCTGCCATGCCCTGGCTTCCCTTGCCCTGCTCTGCCGTGACCTGCCCTGCCCTGCCCTGCCCTGCCCTGGCTTCCCTTGCCCTGACCTGCCCTGCCATGCACTGCCCTGCCCTGGCTTCCCTTGCCCTGCCCAGATCTGCCCTGCTTTGCCCTGCCCTGGCTTCCCTTGCCCTGCCCTAACCTGCTTTGCCCTGCCTTGCTTCCCTTGCCCTGCCCTGCCCTGCCCTGCCCTGCCCTGCCCTGCCCTGGCTTCTCTTGCCCTGCCCTGCCCTACCCTGCCCTGCCCTGGCTTCCCTTGCCCTGCCATTCCAAGCTCTGCACTGCCCTGCCCTACCCTGGCTTCCCTTGCCCTGCCCTGCCCTGCCCTGCCCTTGCTTCCCTTGCCCTGCCCAGCCCTGCCCTGCCCTGCCCTGCCCTGGAATCACTTGCCCTACCCTGCCCTGCCCTGGATTCACTTGCCCTGTTCTGCCCTGCCCTGGATTCCCTTACCCTGCCCTACCCTGCCCTGCCCTGGCTTCAATTGCCCTGCCCTGCCCTGCCCTATCCTTTCCTGCTTTCCCTTGCCCTGCCCTGCCCTGCCCTGCCCTGGCTTCCCTTGCCCTGCCCTGCCCTGCCCTGCCCTACCCTGGCTTCCCCTGCCCTGCCCTTCCCTGCCCTGTTCTGCCCTGCCTGGCTTCCCTTGCCCTGTATTGCCCCGCCCTGCCCTGCCATGCCCTGTCTTCCATTGCTTTGCCCTACCCTGCCCTGCCCTTCCCTAGCTTCCCTTGCCCTGCCCTGCTCTGCCCTGCAATGCCCTGGCTTCCCTTGAACTGCACTGCCCTGTCCTGCCCTGATCTAGCTTCTCTTGCCCTGCCCTGCCCTGGCTTCCCTTGCCCTGCCTTGCCCTGCCCTGCCCTGCCCTGCCCTGGTATCCCTTGCACTGCCCTGCCCTGACCTGCCCTGCCCTGGTCTGCCCAGCCCTGCCTTCCCTTGCCCTGCCCTGCCCTGCCTTCCCTTGCCCTGCCCTGCCTTCCCTTGCTAGGCCCTGCACTGCACTGCCGTGCCCTGGCTTCCCTTGCCCTGCCCTTCCCTGCCCTGCCCTGCCCTGGTATCCCTTGCCCTGCCCTGCCCTGCCCTGCCCTGCCCTGCCCTGCCCTGGCTTCCCTTGCCCTGCCCTGCCCTGCCCTGCCCTGCCCTTGCTTCCCTTGCCCTGCTCTGCCCTGCCCTGCCCTGCCCTGGCTACCATTGCCGAGCCCTGCTCTGCCCTACTCTGCCCTGGCTTTTCTTGCCCTGCCCTGCCCTGCCCTGCCATGCCCTGACTTCCTTTGCCCTGCCCTGTTCTGGCTTCCCTTGCCCTGCCCTGCCCTGACCTACCCTGCTCTGCCTTCCCTTGCCCTGCCCTGCCCTGCCCTGCCCTGCCCTGACTTCCTTTGCCCTGCCCTGTTCTGGCTTCCCTTGCCCTGCCCTGCCCTGCCCTGCCCTACCCTGCCGTTGCCTGCCCTGCCCTGCCCTGCCCTACCCTGCCGTTGCCTGCCCTGGCTTCAGTTGCCCTACCCTGCCCTTCCATGCCCTGCCCTGGCTTCACTTCCCTGCCCTGCCCTGCCCTGCACTGTTCTGGCTTCCCTTGCCCTGCCCTGCCCGGCCCTGCCCTACCCTGCCCTGGCTTCCCTTGCCCTGCCCTTCCCTGCCCTGCACTGCTTTGAATTCCCTTGACCTGCCCTGCCCTGGCTTACCTTGCCCTGCCCTGCACTGCCCTGACTTCCCTTGACCTGCCCTGCCCTGCCCTGGCTTCCCTTGACCTGCCCTGCCCTGCCCTGCCTTGCCCTGCCCTGGCTTCCCTTGCCCTGCCCTGCCCTGCCTTGCCCTGCTCTGGCTTCCCTTGCCCTGCCCTGCCCTGCCCTGCCCTGGCTTCCTTGCCCTGTTTTGCCCTGCCCTGCCCTGGCTTCCCTTGCCCTGCCTTGCCCTGCCCTGCCCTACCCTGCCCTGCTTCTCTTGCCCTGCCCTGCCTTCCCTTGCTAGGCCCTGCACTGCACTGCCCTGCCCTGGCTTCCCTTGCCCTGCCCTGCCCTGCCCTGCCCTGCCCTGGCTTCCTATGCCCTCCCCCGCCCTGCCCTGCCCTGCCATGCCTTGGCTTCCCTTTCCTTGCCCTGCCCTGCCCTGCCCTGCCCTGCCCTGCCCTGACCTACCCTGCGCTGGTTTCCCTTGCCCTGCCCTGCCCTGCCCTGCCCTGGCTTCCCTTGCCCGGCCCTGCACTGCCCTGACTTCCCTTGCTCTGCCCTGCCCTGCCTTCCCTTTCTCTGCCCTGCCTTCCCTTGCTCTGCCCTGCCCTGCCCTGCCTAGCCCTGGCTTCCCTTGCCCTCCCCTGCCCTGCCCTGCCCTGCCCTGCCCTGCCCTGCCCTGTCTTCCTTTGCCCTGCCCTGCCCTGCCCTGCCCTGTCTTCTATTGCCCTGCCCTGCCCTGCCCTGCCCTGCCCTGCCCTGCCCTGCCCTGCCCTGCCCTGCCCTGACTTTCCTGGCCCTGCCCTTCCCTGCCCTGCCCTGCCCTGCCCTGGCCTGCCCTGGCTTTCCTGGCCCTGCCCCGCCCTGCCCTGCCCTGACCTATCCTGCCCTGGTTTCCCTTGCTCTGCCCTGCCCTGGCTTCCACTGTCCTGCCCTGCCCTGCCCAGCTCTGACCTGGTTCTTTGCCCTGCCCTGCCCTGCAGTGGCTTCCCCTGCCCTGCCATACCCTACCCTGCCCTTGATTCCCTTGCTCTGCCCTGCCCATTCCTGCCCTGCCCTGCCTTTACTTCACTTGCCCTGCCCTGCCCTGCCCTGCCCTGTCTTCCATTGCCTGGCTTCCCCTGCCCTGCCCTACCCTGCCCTGCACTAACTTCCCTTGCTCTGCCCTGCCCAGCCCTGCCCTGCCCTGGCTTCCCTTGCCCTTCCCTTCCCTGCCCTGCCCTGCCCTGCCCTGGCTTCACTTGCCCTGTTTTGCAGTGCCCTGCCCTGCCCTACCCTGGCTTCCCTTGCCCTGCCCTGCCCTGGCTTCCATTGCCCTGCTCTGCCCTGCTCTACCCTGCCCTGCCCTGCCATGCCCTGGCTTCCATTGCCCTGCCCTGCCCTGCCCTGCTCTGACCTGGATCTTTTGCCCTGCCCTGCCCTGCCCTGCCCTTCCCTGGCTTCACTTGCCCTGTACTGCCCTGCCCTGCCATGCCCTGGCTTCTCTTGCCCTGCCCTGCCCTGCCTTCTCTTGACCTGCACTGCCCTGGCTTCCCTTGCCCTGACCTGCCCTGCCCTGAACTGTCTTCCCTTCCCTGCCCTGCTCAGCCCTGTCATCCCTTGCCCTGCCCTGCCCTGCCCTGTCTTCCCTTGCCCTGCCTTGCCCTGCCCTGCCCTACCCTGGCTTCCCTTGCCCTGTACTGCCCTGCCCTGCCATGCCCTGTTCTGCCCTGCCTGGCTTCCCTTGCCCTGTATTGCCCTGCCCTGCCCTGCCCTGCCCTGTCTTCCATTGCTTTGCCCTGCCCTGCCCTGCCCTTCCCTGGCTTCCCGTTGAACTGCACTGCCCTGTCCTGCCCAGATCTAGCTTCTCTTACCCTGCCCTTCCCTGCACTAGCTTCCCTTGTTCTGCCCTGCCCTGCCCTAGCTTCCCTTGTTCTGCCGTGCCCTGCCCTGCCCTGCCCTGGCTTCCCTTGCCCTGACCTGCCCTACCCTGCTTTGCCCTGCCTTGCTTCCCTTGCCCTGCCCTGCCCTGCCCTGCCCTGCCCTGGCTTCTCTTGCCCTGCCCTGCCCTACCCTTCCCTGCCCTGCCCTGGCTTCCCTTGCCCTGCCCTGCCAAGCCCTGCCCTGCCATGCCCTAACCTGCCTTCCCTTGCCCTGCCCTGCCCTACCCTGCCCTGCCCTACCCTGGCTTCCCTTGCCCTGACCTGCCCTGCCCTGCCCTGCTATGCCCTGGCTTCCCTTTCCCTGGCCTGCCAAGCCCTGCCCTTCCCTGCCCTAACCTGCATTACCTTGCCCTGCCCTGCCCTACCCTTCCCTGCCCTACCCTGGCTTCCCTTGCCCTGCCTTGCCCTGCCCTGCCATGCCCTGGCTTCCCTTGCCCTGCTCTGCCGTGACCTGCCCTGCCCTGCCCTGCCCTGCCCTGGCTTCCCTTGCCCTGACCTGCCCTGCCATGCACTGCCCTGCCCTGGCTTCCCTTGCCCTGCCCAGATCTGCCCTGCTTTGCCCTGCCCTGGCTTCCCTTGCCCTGCCCTAACCTGCTTTGCCCTGCCTTGCTTCCCTTGCCCTGCCCTGCCCTGCCCTGCCCTGCCCTGCCCTGCCCTGGCTTCTCTTGCCCTGCCCTGCCCTACCCTGCCCTGCCCTGGCTTCCCTTGCCCTGCCATTCCAAGCTCTGCACTGCCCTGCCCTACCCTGGCTTCCCTTGCCCTGCCCTGCCCTGCCCTGCCCTGCCCTTGCTTCCCTTGCCCTGCCCAGCCCTGCCCTGCCCTGCCCTGCCCTGGAATCACTTGCCCTACCCTGCCCTGCCCTGGATTCCCTTGCCCTGTTCTGCCCTGCCCTGGATTCCCTTACCCTGCCCTACCCTGCCCTGCCCTGGCTTCAATTGCCCTGCCCTGCCCTGCCCTATCCTTTCCTGCTTTCCCTTGCCCTGCCCTGCCCTGCCCTGCCCTGGCTTCCCTTGCCCTGCCCTGCCCTGCCCTGCCCTACCCTGGCTTCCCCTGCCCTGCCCTTCCCTGCCCTGTTCTGCCCTGCCTGGCTTCCCTTGCCCTGTATTGCCCCGCCCTGCCCTGCCATGCCCTGTCTTCCATTGCTTTGCCCTACCCTGCCCTGCCCTTCCCTAGCTTCCCTTGCCCTGCCCTGCTCTGCCCTGCAATGCCCTGGCTTCCCTTGAACTGCACTGCCCTGTCCTGCCCTGATCTAGCTTCTCTTGCCCTGCCCTGCCCTGGCTTCCCTTGCCCTGCCTTGCCCTGCCCTGCCCTGGTATCTTTTGCACTGCCCTGCCCTGACCTGCCCTGCCCTGGTCTGCCCAGCCCTGCCTTCCCTTGCCCTGCCCTGCCCTGCCTTCCCTTGCCCTGCCCTGCCTTCCCTTGCTAGGCCCTGCACTGCACTGCCGTGCCCTGGCTTCCCTTGCCCTGCCCTTCCCTGCCCTGCCCTGCCCTGGTATCCCTTGCCCTGCCCTCCCCTGCCCTGCCCTGCCCTGCCCTGCCCTGGCTTCCCTTGCCCTGCCCTGCCCTGCCCTGCCCTGCCCTTGCTTCCCTTGCCCTGCTCTGCCCTGCCCTGCCCTGCCCTGGCTACCATTGCCGAGCCCTGCTCTGCCCTACTCTGCCCTGGCTTTTCTTGCCCTGCCCTGCCCTGCCCTGCCATGCCCTGACTTCCTTTGCCCTGCCCTGTTCTGGCTTCCCTTGCCCTGCCCTGCCCTGACCTACCCTGCTCTGCCTTCCCTTGCCCTGCCCTGCCCTGCCCTGCCCTGCCCTGCCCTGACTTCCTTTGCCCTGCCCTGTTCTGGCTTCCCTTGCCCTGCCCTGCCCTGCCCTGCCCTACCCTGCCGTTGCCTGCCCTGCCCTGCCCTGCCCTACCCTGCCGTTGCCTGCCCTGGCTTCAGTTGCCCTACCCTGCCCTTCCATGCCCTGCCCTGGCTTCACTTCCCTGCCCTGCCCTGCCCTGCACTGTTCTGGCTTCCCTTGCCCTGCCCTGCCCGGCCCTGCCCTACCCTGCCCTGGCTTCCCTTGCCCTGCCCTTCCCTGCCCTGCACTGCTTTGAATTCCCTTGACCTGCCCTGCCCTGGCTTACCTTGCCCTGCCCTGCACTGCCCTGACTTCCCTTGACCTGCCCTGCCCTGCCCTGGCTTCCCTTGACCTGCCCTGCCCTGCCCTGCCTTGCCCTGCCCTGGCTTCCCTTGCCCTGCCCTGCCCTGCCTTGCCCTGCTCTGGCTTCCCTTGCCCTGCCCTGCCCTGCCCTGCCCTGCCCTGGCTTCCTTGCCCTGTTTTGCCCTGCCCTGCCCAGGCTTCCCTTGCCCTGCCTTGCCCTGCCCTGCCCTACCCTGCCCTGCTTCTCTTGCCCTGCCCTGCCTTCCCCTGCTAGGCCCTGCACTGCACTGCCCTGCCCTGGCTTCCCTTGCCCTGCCCTGCCCTGCCCTGCCCTGCCCTGGCTTCCCTTGCCCTCCCCCGCCCTGCCCTGCCCTGCCATGCCTTGGCTTCCCTTTCCTTGCCCTGCCCTGCCCTGCCCTGCCCTGCCCTGCCCTGACCTACCCTGCGCTGGTTTCCCTTGCCCTGCCCTGCCCTGCCCTGCCCTGGCTTCCCTTGCCCGGCCCTGCACTGCCCTGACTTCCCTTGCTCTGCCCTGCCCTGCCTTCCCTTTCTCTGCCCTGCCTTCCCTTGCTCTGCCCTGCCCTGCCCTGCCTAGCCCTGGCTTCCCTTGCCCTCCCCTGCCCTGCCCTGCCCTGCCCTGCCCTGTCTTCCTTTGCCCTGCCCTGCCCTGCCCTGCCCTGCCCTGTCTTCTATTGCCCTGCCCTGCCCTGCCCTGCCCTGCCCTGCCCTGCCCTGCCCTGCCCTGCCCTGCCCTGACTTTCCTGGCCCTGCCCTTCCCTGCCCTGCCCTGCCCTGCCCTGGCCTGCCCTGGCTTTCCTGGCCCTGCCCCGCCCTGCCCTGCCCTGACCTATCCTGCCCTGGTTTCCCTTGCTCTGCCCTGCCCTGGCTTCCACTGTCCTGCCCTGCCCTGCCCAGCTCTGACCTGGTTCTTTGCCCTGCCCTGCCCTGCAGTGGCTTCCCCTGCCCTGCCATACCCTACCCTGCCCTTGATTCCCTTGCTCTGCCCTGCCCATTCCTGCCCTGCCCTGCCTTTACTTCACTTGCCCTGCCCTGCCCTGCCCTGCCCTGTCTTCCATTGCCTGGCTTCCCCTGCCCTGCCCTACCCTGCCCTGCACTAACTTCCCTTGCTCTGCCCTGCCCAGCCCTGCCCTGCCCTGGCTTCCCTTGCCCTTCCCTTCCCTGCCCTGCCCTGCCCTGCCCTGGCTTCACTTGCCCTGTTTTGCAGTGCCCTGCCCTGCCCTACCCTGGCTTCCCTTGCCCTGCCCTGCCCTGGCTTCCATTGCCCTGCTCTGCCCTGCTCTACCCTGCCCTGCCCTGCCATGCCCTGGCTTCCATTGCCCTGCCCTGCCCTGCCCTGCTCTGACCTGGATCTTTTGCCCTGCCCTGCCCTGCCCTGCCCTGCCCCGCCCTGTCTTCCCTTGCTCTGCCCTGCCCTGCGTTGACCTTCCCTGGTTTCCCTTGCCCTGCCCTGCCCTGCCCTGTCCTGCCCTGCCCTGGCTTCCCTTGCCCTGCTTTGCCCTGCCCTGCCCTTGCTTCCCCTGCCCTGCCCTAACCTGCCCTGCCCTGGCTTTCTTTGCCCTGCCCTTCCCTGCCCAGCCCTGCCATGCCCTTGCTTCCCTTGCCCTGCCCTGCCATGCCCTGCCCTGCTCTTGCCCTACCCTGCCTTTCCTTGCTAGGCCCTGCCCTGCCCTGCCCTGCCCTGGCTTCCCTTGCCCTCCCCTGCACTGCCCTGTTCTGCCCTGCCCTGGCTTTCCTGGCCCGGCCCTGCCCTGCCCTGCCCTTCCCTGGCTTTCCTGGCCCTGCCCTGCCCTGCCCTGGCTTCCCTTGATCTGCCCTGCCCTGCCCTCCCCTGCCCTGCCCTGCCCTGGCTTCCCTTGATCTGCCCTGCCCTGCCCTCCCCTGCCCTGCCCTGCCCTGGCTTCCCTTGCCCTGCCCTGCCCTGCCCTGCCCTGCCCTGGCTTCTCTTGCCCTGCCCTGCCCTACCCTTCCCTGCCCTGCCCTGGCTTCCCTTGCCCTGCCCTGCCAAGCCCTGCCCTGCCATGCCCTAACCTGCCTTCCCTTGCCCTGCCCTGCCCTACCCTGCCCTGCCCTACCCTGGCTTCCCTTGCCCTGACCTGCCCTGCCCTGCCCTGCTATGCCCTGGCTTCCCTTTCCCTGCCCTGCCAAGCCCTGCCCTTCCCTGCCCTAACCTGCATTACCTTGCCCTGCCCTGCCCTACCCTTCCCTGCCCTACCCTGGCTTCCCTTGCCCTGCCTTGCCCTGCCCTGCCATGCCCTGGCTTCCCTTGCCCTGCTCTGCCGTGACCTGCCCTGCCCTGCCCTGCCCTGCCCTGGCTTCCCTTGCCCTGACCTGCCCTGCCATGCACTGCCCTGCCCTGGCTTCCCTTGCCCTGCCCAGATCTGCCCTGCTTTGCCCTGCCCTGGCTTCCCTTGCCCTGCCCTAACCTGCTTTGCCCTGCCTTGCTTCCCTTGCCCTGCCCTGCCCTGCCCTGCCCTGCCCTGCCCTGCCCTGGCTTCTCTTGCCCTGCCCTGCCCTACCCTGCCCTGCCCTGGCTTCCCTTGCCCTGCCATTCCAAGCTCTGCACTGCCCTGCCCTACCCTGGCTTCCCTTGCCCTGCCCTGCCCTGCCCTGCCCTGCCCTTGCTTCCCTTGCCCTGCCCAGCCCTGCCCTGCCCTGCCCTGCCCTGGAATCACTTGCCCTACCCTGCCCTGCCCTGGATTCACTTGCCCTGTTCTGCCCTGCCCTGGATTCCCTTACCCTGCCCTACCCTGCCCTGCCCTGGCTTCAATTGCCCTGCCCTGCCCTGCCCTATCCTTTCCTGCTTTCCCTTGCCCTGCCCTGCCCTGCCCTGCCCTGGCTTCCCTTGCCCTGCCCTGCCCTGCCCTGCCCTACCCTGGCTTCCCCTGCCCTGCCCTTCCCTGCCCTGTTCTGCCCTGCCTGGCTTCCCTTGCCCTGTATTGCCCCGCCCTACCCTGCCATGCCCTGTCTTCCATTGCTTTGCCCTACCCTGCCCTGCCCTTCCCTAGCTTCCCTTGCCCTGCCCTGCTCTGCCCTGCAATGCCCTGGCTTCCCTTGAACTGCACTGCCCTGTCCTGCCCTGATCTAGCTTCTCTTGCCCTGCCCTGCCCTGGCTTCCCTTGCCCTGCCTTGCCCTGCCCTGCCCTGCCCTGCCCTGGTATCCCTTGCACTGCCCTGCCCTGACCTGCCCTGCCCTGGTCTGCCCAGCCCTGCCTTCCCTTGCCCTGCCCTGCCCTGCCTTCCCTTGCCCTGCCCTGCCTTCCCTTGCTAGGCCCTGCACTGCACTGCCGTGCCCTGGCTTCCCTTGCCCTGCCCTTCCCTGCCCTGCCCTGCCCTGGTATCCCTTGCCCTGCCCTGCCCTGCCCTGCCCTGCCCTGCCCTGGCTTCCCTTGCCCTGCCCTGCCCTGCCCTGCCCTGCCCTTGCTTCCCTTGCCCTGCTCTGCCCTGCCCTGCCCTGCCCTGGCTACCATTGCCGAGCCCTGCTCTGCCCTACTCTGCCCTGGCTTTTCTTGCCCTGCCCTGCCCTGCCCTGCCATGCCCTGACTTCCTTTGCCCTGCCCTGTTCTGGCTTCCCTTGCCCTGCCCTGCCCTGACCTACCCTGCTCTGCCTTCCCTTGCCCTGCCCTGCCCTGCCCTGCCCTGCCCTGCCCTGACTTCCTTTGCCCTGCCCTGTTCTGGCTTCCCTTGCCCTGCCCTGCCCTGCCCTGCCCTACCCTGCCGTTGCCTGCCCTGCCCTGCCCTGCCCTACCCTGCCGTTGCCTGCCCTGGCTTCAGTTGCCCTACCCTGCCCTTCCATGCCCTGCCCTGGCTTCACTTCCCTGCCCTGCCCTGCCCTGCACTGTTCTGGCTTCCCTTGCCCTGCCCTGCCCGGCCCTGCCCTACCCTGCCCTGGCTTCCCTTGCCCTGCCCTTCCCTGCCCTGCACTGCTTTGAATTCCCTTGACCTGCCCTGCCCTGGCTTACCTTGCCCTGCCCTGCACTGCCCTGACTTCCCTTGACCTGCCCTGCCCTGCCCTGGCTTCCCTTGACCTGCCCTGCCCTGCCCTGCCTTGCCCTGCCCTGGCTTCCCTTGCCCTGCCCTGCCCTGCCTTGCCCTGCTCTGGCTTCCCTTGCCCTGCCCTGCCCTGCCCTGCCCTGGCTTCCTTGCCCTGTTTTGCCCTGCCCTGCCCTGGCTTCCCTTGCCCTGCCTTGCCCTGCCCTGCCCTACCCTGCCCTGCTTCTCTTGCCCTGCCCTGCCTTCCCTTGCTAGGCCCTGCACTGCACTGCCCTGCCCTGGCTTCCCTTGCCCTGCCCTGCCCTGCCCTGCCCTGCCCTGGCTTCCCTTGCCCTCCCCCGCCCTGCCCTGCCCTGCCATGCCTTGGCTTCCCTTTCCTTGCCCTGCCCTGCCCTGCCCTGCCCTGCCCTGCCCTGACCTACCCTGCGCTGGTTTCCCTTGCCCTGCCCTGCCCTGCCCTGCCCTGGCTTCCCTTGCCCGGCCCTGCACTGCCCTGACTTCCCTTGCTCTGCCCTGCCCTGCCTTCCCTTTCTCTGCCCTGCCTTCCCTTGCTCTGCCCTGCCCTGCCCTGCCTAGCCCTGGCTTCCCTTGCCCTCCCCTGCCCTGCCCTGCCCTGCCCTGCCCTGCCCTGCCCTGTCTTCCTTTGCCCTGCCCTGCCCTGCCCTGCCCTGTCTTCTATTGCCCTGCCCTGCCCTGCCCTGCCCTGCCCTGCCCTGCCCTGCCCTGCCCTGCCCTGACTTTCCTGGCCCTGCCCTTCCCTGCCCTGCCCTGCCCTGCCCTGGCCTGCCCTGGCTTTCCTGGCCCTGCCCCGCCCTGCCTTGCCCTGACCTATCCTGCCCTGGTTTCCCTTGCTCTGCCCTGCCCTGGCTTCCACTGTCCTGCCCTGCCCTGCCCAGCTCTGACCTGGTTCTTTGCCCTGCCCTGCCCTGCAGTGGCTTCCCCTGCCCTGCCATACCCTACCCTGCCCTTGATTCCCTTGCTCTGCCCTGCCCATTCCTGCCCTGCCCTGCCTTTACTTCACTTGCCCTGCCCTGCCCTGCCCTGCCCTGGCTTCCATTGCCTGGCTTCCCCTGCCCTGCCCTACCCTGCCCTGCACTAACTTCCCTTGCTCTGCCCTGCCCAGCCCTGCCCTGCCCTGGCTTCCCTTGCCCTTCCCTTCCCTGCCCTGCCCTGCCCTGCCCTGGCTTCACTTGCCCTGTTTTGCAGTGCCCTGCCCTGCCCTACCCTGGCTTCCCTTGCCCTGCCCTGCCCTGGCTTCCATTGCCCTGCTCTGCCCTGCTCTACCCTGCCCTGCCCTGCCATGCCCTGGCTTCCATTGCCCTGCCCTGCCCTGCCCTGCTCTGACCTGGATCTTTTGCCCTGCCCTGCCCTGCCCTGCCCTGCCCCGCCCTGTCTTCCCTTGCTCTGCCCTGCCCTGCGTTGACCTTCCCTGGTTTCCCTTGCCCTGCCCTGCCCTGCCCTGTCCTGCCCTGCCCTGGCTTCCCTTGCCCTGCTTTGCCCTGCCCTGCCCTTGCTTCCCCTGCCCTGCCCTAACCTGCCCTGCCCTGGCTTTCTTTGCCCTGCCCTTCCCTGCCCAGCCCTGCCATGCCCTTGCTTCCCTTGCCCTGCCCTGCCATGCCCTGCCCTGCTCTTGCCCTACCCTGCCTTTCCTTGCTAGGCCCTGCCCTGCCCTGCCCTTCCCTGGCTTTCCTGGCCCTGCCCTGCCCTGCCCTGGCTTCCCTTGATCTGACCTGCCCTGCCCTCCCCTGCCCTGCCCTGCCCTGGCTTCCCTTGCCCTGCCCTGCCCTGCCCTGGCTTCCCTTCCTCTGGATTCCCCTGCCCTGCCCTGCCCAATCCTGCCCTGCCCTTGCTTCCCTTGCCCTGCCCTGCCCTGCCCTGCCCTGCCTTGGCTTCCCTTGCCCTGTTTTGCCCTGCCCTGCCCTGCCCAGCCCTGCCCTACCCTGGCTTCCCTTGCCCTGATCTGCTCTGCCCTGGATTCCCTTGCCCTGCCCTGCCTTGCCCTGCCATGCCCTGCCCTGCCCTGCCCTGGCTTTTCTTGCCCTGTTTTGCCCTGGCATGCCCTACCATGCCCTGGCATACATTGCCCTGCCCTGCCCTGCCCTGCCCTGTCTTCCCTTGACCTGCCCTGCCCTACCCTGATCGGCCGTGGCTTCCCTTGCCTTACCCTGCCCTGCCCTGTCATTTCCTGCCTTCCCTTGCCCTGCCCTGACCTGCCTTGCCCTGCTCTGCCCTGGCTTTCCTTGCCCTGCCTTGCCCTGCCCTGCCCTTGCTTCCCCTGCCCTGCCCTGCCCTGCCCTGCCTTCCCTTGCCCTGCCCTGCCCATTCCTGCCCTGCCCTGCCCTGGCTTCCCTTGCCCTGTCTCACCCTACCCTGCCCTACCCTGCCCTGCCCTTGCTTCCCTTGCCCTGCGCTGTCCAGTCCTGCCCTGCCCTGGCTTCCCTTGCCCTGCCCTGCCCTGCCCTGCCCTACCCTGGCTTCCCTTGCCCTGTACTGACCTGCCCTGCCATGCCCTGGCTTCTCTTGCCCTGCCCTGCCCTGCCTTCTCTTGACCTGCACTGCCCTGGCTTCCCTTGCCCTGACCTGTCCTGCCCTGCACTGTCTTCCCTTCCCTGCCCTGCTCAGCCCTGTCATCCCTTGCCCTGCCCTGCCTTGCCCTGGCTTCCCTTTCCCCTGCCCTACCCTGCCCTGCCCTACCCTGGCTTCCCTTGCCCTGTACTGCCCTGCCCTGCCATGCCCTGTTCTGCCCTGCCTGGCTTCCCTTGCTTTGTATTGCCCTGCCCTGCCCTGCCCTACCCTGACTTCCCTTGCCCTGCCCTGCCCTGCCCTGCCTTGGCTTCCATTGCACTGCCCTGCCCTGCCCTGACCTACCCTGTCTTCCCTTGCCCTGCCCTGCTTTGCCCTGCCATGCCCTGCCCTGCCCTGGCTTTTCTTTCCCTGTTTTGCCCTTGCATGCCCTGCCTTGCCCTGGCTTCCCTTGCCCTGCCCTGCCCTGCCCTGCCCTCCCTTCCATTGCCCTGCCCTGCCCAGCCCTGCCCTGGCTTCCCTTGCCCTGCCCTGCCCTACCCTGCCTGCCCTGGCTTCCCTTGCCCTACCCTGCCTTGCCCTGCCCTTTCCTGGCTTCCCGTGCCCTGCCCTGACCTGCCCTGCCCTGCCCTGCTCTGCCCTGGCTTTCCTTGCCGTGCTCTGCCCTGCCCTGCCCTGTTCTGGCTTCCCTTGCACTCCCATGCCCAGCTCTGCCCTGCCCTGCCCTGGCTTCCGTTGCCCTGCCCTGCCCTACCCTGCCCTGGTTTCCCTTTCCCTGCCCTGCACTGCCTTCCCCTCCCGTGCCTTGTCCTGCCCTGCCCTGCCTTGTTTTCCCTTGCCCTGCCCTGCCCTGCCCTGCCCTGGCTTCTCTTGCCCTGCCCTGCCCTGCCTTCTCTTGACCTGCACTGCCCTGGCTTCCCTTGCCCTGACCTGCCCTGCCCTGCACTGTCTTCCCTTCCCTGCCCTACTCAGCCCTGTCATCCCTTGCCCTGCCCTGCCCTGCCCTGGCTTCCCTTGCCCTCCCCTGCCCTGCCCTGCCCTACCCTGGCTTCCCTTGCCCTCCCCTGCCCTGCCCTGCCATGCCCTGGCTTCTCTTGCCCTGCCCTGTTTTGCCTTCTCTTGACCTGCACTGCCCTGGCTTCCCTTGCCCTGACCTGCCCTGCCCTGCACTGTCTTCCCTTCCCTGCCCTGCTCAGCCCTGTCATCCCTTACCCTGCCCTGCCTTGCCCTGGCTTCCCTTTGCCCTGCCCTGCCCTGCCCTGCCCTACCCTGGCTTCCCTTGCCCTGTACTGCCCTGCCCTGCCATGCCCTGCCTTGCCCTGGCTTCCCTTGCCCTGCCCTGCCCTGCCCTGCCCTCCCTTCCATTGCCCTGCCCTGCCTAGCCCTGCCCTGGCTTCCCTTGCCCTGCCCTGCCCTACCCTGCCCTGCCCTGGCTTCCCTTGCCCTACCCTGCCTTGCCCTGCCCTTTCCTGGCTTCCCGTGCCCTGCCCTGACCTGCCCTGCCCTGCCCTGCTCTGCCCTGGCTTTCCTTGCCCTGCTCTGCCCTGCCCTGCCCTGTTCTGGCTTCCCTTGCCCTCCCATGCCCAGCTCTGCCCTGCCCTGCCCTGGCTTCCCTTGCCCTGCCCTGCCCTACCCTGCCCTGGTTTCCCTTTCCCTGCCCTGCACTGCCTTCCCCTCCCGTGCCTTGTCCTGCCCTGCCCTGCCTTGTTTTCCCTTGCCCTGCCCTGCCCTGCCCTGCCCTGGCTTCTCTTGCCCTGCCCTGCCCTGCCTTCTCTTGACCTGCACTGCCCTGGCTTCCCTTGCCCTGACCTGCCCTGCCCTGCACTGTCTTCCCTTCCCTGCCCTACTCAGCCCTGTCATCCCTTGCCCTGCCCTGCCCTGCCCTGGCTTCCCTTGCCCTGCCCTGCCCTGCCCTGCCCTACCCTGGCTTCCCTTGCCCTGTACTGCCCTGCCCTGCCATGCCCTGGCTTCTCTTGCCCTGCCCTGCCCTGCCTTCTCTTGACCTGCACTGCCCTGGCTTCCCTTGCCCTGACCTGCCCTGCCCTGCACTGTCTTCCCTTCCCTGCCCTGCTCAGCCCTGTCATCCCTTGCCCTGCCCTGCCTTGCCCTGGCTTCCCTTTGCCCTGCCCTGCCCTGCCCTGCCCTACCCTGGCTTCCCTTGCCCTGTACTGCCCTGCCCTGCCATGCCCTGTTCTGCCCTGCCTGGCTTCCCTTGCCCTGTATTGCCCTGCCCTGCCCTGCCCTGCCCTGTCTTCCATTGCTTTGCCCTGCCCTGCCCTGCATTTCCCTAGCTTCCCTTGCCCTGTTCTGCCCTGCCCTGCCCTGCCCTGCCCTTCCCTGGCTTCCCGTTTAACTGCACTGCCCTGTCCTGCCCAGATCTAGCTTCTCTTGCCCTGCCCTTCCCTGGCTTCCCTTGCCCTGTCCTGCCCAGCCATGCCCTGCACAAGCTTCCATTGTTCTGCCCTGCCCTGCCCTAGCTTCCCTTGTTCTGCCCTGCCCTGCCCTGCCCTGCCCTGGCTTCCCTTGCCCTGACCTGCCCTACTCTGCTTTGCCCTGCCTTGCTTCCCTTGCCCTGCCCTGCCCTGCCCTGTCTTCTCTTGCCCTGCCCTGCACTACCCTTCCCTGCCCTGCCCTGGCTTCTCTTGCCCTGCCCTGCCCTACTCTTCCCTGCCCTGCCCTGGCTTCCCTTGCCCTGCCCTTCCAAGCCCTGCCCTGCCCTGCCCTATCCTGCCTTCCCTTGCCTTGCCCTGCCCTACCCTGCCCTGCCCTACCCTGGATTCCCTTGCCCTGACCTGCCCTGCCCTGCCCTGCCATGCCCTGGCTTCCCTTTCCCTGCCCTGCCAAGCCCTGCCCTGCCCTACCCTAACCTGCCCTGCCCTACCCTGGCTTCCCTTGCCCTGCCCTGCCCTGCCCTGCCCTGCCATGAACTAGCTTCCCTTTCCCTGCCCTGCCAAGCCCTGCCCTGCCCTGCCCTAACCTGCATTACCTTGCCCTGCCCTGCCCTACCCTTCCCTGCCCTACCCTGGCTTCCCTTGCCCTGCCTTGCCCTGCCCTGCCATGCCCTGGCTTCCCTTGCCCTGCCCTGCCCTACCCTGGCTTCATTTGCCCTGCCCTGCCCTGCCCTGCCCTGCCCTGCCCTGGCTTCCCTTGCCCTGCCCAGCACTGCCCTGCCCTGCCCTGCCCTGGATTCCCTTGCCCTGTTCTGCCCTGCCCTGGATTCCCTTGCCCTGTTCTGCCCTGCCCTGGATTCCCTTGCCCTGCCGTGCCCTGCCCTGCCCTTTCCTGAATTCCCTTGCCATGCCCTGCCCTACACTGGCTTCCCTTACCCTGTATTGCCCTGCCCTGCCCTGCCATGCCCTGTCTTCCATTGCTTTGCCCTACACTGCCCTGCCCTTCCCTAGCTTCCCTTGCCCTGCCCTGCTCTGCCCTGCAATGCCCTGGCTTCCTTGAACTGCACTGCCCTGTCCTGCCCTGATCTAGCTTCTCTTGCCCTGCCCTGCCCTGGCTTCCCCTGCCCTGCCTTGCCCTGCCTTGCCCTGCCCTGCCCTGCCCTGCCCTGCCCTGGTATCCCTTGCACTGCCCTGCCCTGCCCTGCCTTCCCTTGCCCTGCCCTGCCCTGCCTTCCCTTGCCCTGCCCTGCCTTCCCTTGCTAGGCCCTGCACTGCACTGCCGTGCCCTGGCTTCCCTTGCCCTGCCCTTCCCTGCCCTGCCCTGCCCTGGTATCCCTTGCCCTGCTCTGCCCTGCCCTGCCCTGCCCTGCCCTACCCTGGCTTCTCTTGACCTGCCCTGCCCTGCCCTGCCCTGTCCTGCCCTGGCTTCCCTTGCCCTGCCCTGCCCTGCCCTGCCCTGCCCTGGCTTCCCTTGCCCTGCTCTGCCCTGCCCTGCCCTGCCCTGGCTACCATTGCCCTGCCCTGCTCTACCCTACTCTGCCCTGGCTTTTCTCGCCCTACCCTGCCCTGCCCTGCCATGCCCTGACTTCCTTTGCCCTGCCCTGTTCTGGCTTCCCTTGCCCTGCCCTGCCCTTGCTTCCCCTGCCCTGCCCTAACCTGCCCTGCCCTGGCTTTCTTTGCCCTGCCCTTCCCTGCCCAGCCCTGCCATGCCCTTGCTTCCCTTGCCCTGCCCTGCCATGCCCTGCCCTGCTCTTGCCCTACCCTGCCTTTCCTTGCTAGGCCCTGCCCTGCCCTACCCTGCCCTGGCTTCCCTTGCCCTGCCCTTCCCTGCCCTGCTCTGCTTTGAATTCCCTAGACCTGCCCTGCCCTGGCTTCCCTTGCCCTGCCCTGCAGCGTCCTGGCTTCCCTTGACCTGCCCTGCCCTGTCCTGGCTTCCCTTGCCCTGCCCTGCCCTGCCCTGCCTTGCCCTGCCCTGGCTTCCCTTGCCCTGCCCTGCCCTGCCTTGCCCTGCCCTGGCTTCCCTTGCCCTCCCTGCCCTGCCCTGCCCTGGCTTCCTTGCCCTGTCCTGCCCTGCCCTGCCTTGCCCTGACTTCCCTTGCCCTGCCTTGCCCTGCCCTGCCCTGCCCTGCCCTGGTATCCCTTGCCCTGCCCTGCCCTGACCTGCCCTGCCCTGGTCTGCCCTGCCCTGCCTTCCCTTGCCCTGCCCTGCCCTGCCTTCCCTTGCCCTGCCCTGCCTTCCCTTGCTAGGCCCTGCACTGCACTGCCCTGCCCTGGTATCCCTTGCCCTGCCCTGCCCTGCCCTGCCCTGCCCTGCCCTGCTTTGTTTTCCCTTGCTATGCCCTACCCTGCCTTCCCTTCCCCATTTCTGCCTTCCCTTGCTAGGCCCTGCCCTGCCCTGCCCTGCCCTGGCTTCCCTTGCACTGCCCTGCACTGCCCTGATTTCCCTTGCCCTGCCCTGCCCTGCCTTCCCTTGCTCTGCCCTGCCTTCCCTTGCTATGCCCTGCCCTGCCCTGCCTTGCCCTGGCTTCCCTTGCCCTCCCCTGCCCTGCCCTACCCTGCCCTGTCTTCCCTTGCCCTGCCCTGCCCTGCCCTGCCCTGGCTTCCCTTGCCCTGCTCTGCACTGCCCTGCCCTGCCCTGGCTTCCTTTGCCCTTCCCTACCCTGCCCTGCCCTGCCCTGGCTTCCCTTGCCCTGCCCTGCCCTGCCCTGCTCTGGCTTCCCTGGCCCTGGCTTCCCAGCCCTACCCTGCCCTGCCCTGCCCAGGTTTCCCTTGCCCTGCCCTGCCCTGCCCTGCCGTGCCCTGGCTTCCCTTGCACTACTCTGCCCTGCCCTGCCCTGCCCTGCCCTTTCTTCCCTTTCCCTACCCTGCCCTGCCCTGCCCTGGCTTCCCTTGGCCTGTTTTGCCCTGCAGTGCCCTGCCCTACCCTGGCTTCCCTTGCCCAGCTCTGCAATGCCCTGGCTTCCCTTGCCCTGCTCTGCCCTGCCCTTCCCTGCCCTGCCCTGGCTTCCCTTGCCTTGCCCTGCCCTGCCATCCCTGCCCGGGCTTCCCTTGCCCTGCCCTGCCCTGCCCTGCCCTGCCCTGTCTTCCCTTGCCTTGCCCTGCCCTGCCCTGGCTTCCCTTGCCCTGCCCTACCCTGCCCTGCCCTGCCCTAGCTTCCCTTGCCTTGCCCTGCCCTGCTTTGCCCTGCCCTGCCCTGGCTTCCGTTGCCCTGCCCTGCCCTGCCCTTCCTCTCTTCCCTTGCCCTGCCCTGCCCATTCCTGCACTGCCCTGCCCTTGCTTCCCTTGCCCTGCCCTGCCCTGCCCTGTCTTCCCTTGCCCTGGCTTCCCCTGCCCTGCCCTACTCTGCCCTGCCCTTGCTTCCCTTGCCCTGCCCTGCCTAGCCCTGCCCTGCCCTGGCTTCCCTTGCCCTGCCCTGCCCTGCCCTGCCCTGCCCTGGCTTCCATTGCACTGCCCTGCCCTTGCCCTGCCCTGCCCTGCCCTGTTTTGGATTCCCTTGCCCTGCCCTACCGTGCCCTGCGTTGCCCTGCCCTGCCCTGGCTTCCCTTGCCCTGCCCTGACCTGCCATGCCCAGCCCTGCTCTGCCCTGGCTTTCCTTGCTCTGCCCTGACCTACCCTGTCTTCCCTTGCCCAGACCTGCTTTGCCCTGCCATGCCCTGCCCTGCCCTGGCTTTTCTTTCCCTGTTTTGCCCTGGCATGCCCTGCCCTGCCCTGGCTTCCCTTGCCCTGCCCTGCCCTGCCCTGCCCGGCCCTCCCTTCCATTGCCCTGCCCTGCCCAGCCCTGCCCTGGCTTCCCTTGCCCTGCCCTGCCCTACCCTGCCCTGCCCTGGCTTCCCTTGCCCTACCCTGCCTTGCCCTGCCCTTTCCTGGCTTCCCGTGCCCTGCCCTGACATTCCCTGCCTTGCCCTGCTCTGCCCTGGCTTTCCTTGCCCTGCTCTGTCCTGCCCTTCCCTGTTCTGGCTTCCCTTTCCCTCCCATGCCCAGCTCTGCCCTGCCCTGCCCTGCCCTGGCTTTCTTTGCCCTGCCCTGACCTGCCCTGCACTGGTTTCCTTTCCCTGCCCTGCCCTGCCTTCCCCTTCCCTGCCTTGTCCTGCCGTGCCCTGCCTTCCCTTGCTATGCCCTGCCCTGCCCTGCCTTGTTTTCCCTTGCCCTGCACTGCCCTTCCCTGCCATTCCATGCCCTGGCTTCCCTTGCCCTGCCGTGCCCTGCCCTGCCATGCCCTGGCTTCTCTTGCCCTGCCCTGCCCTGCCTTCTCTTGAGCTGCCCTGCCCTGGCTTCCCTTGCCCTGCCCTGCCCTGCCCTGCACTGTCTTCCCTTCCCTGCACTGCTCAGCCCTGTCATCCCTTGCCCTGCCCTGCCCTGCCCTGGCTTCCCTTGCCCTGCCCTGCCCTGCCCTGGCTTCCCTTGCCCTCCCCCGCCCTGCCCTGCCCTGCCATGCCTTGGCTTCCCTTTCCCTGCCCTGCCCTGCCCTGCCCTGCCCTGCCCTGGCTTCCCTTGCCCTGCCCTGCCCTGCCCTGCCCTGCTTTGCCCTGCCCTACCCTTGCTTCCCTTGGCCTGTTTTGACCTGCCCTGCCCTGCCCTACCCTGGCTTCCCTTGCCCTGCCCTGCCCTGCCCTGGCTTCCCTTGCCTTCCCCTGCCCTGCCCTGCCCTGCCCTGCTTTCCCTTGCCCTGCCCTGCCCTGCCCTGCCCTGGCTTCCCTTGCCCTGCCCTGCCCTGCCCTTCCCTGGCTTCCCTTGCCTTGCCCTGCCCTGCCATCCCTGCCCTGGCTTCCCTTGCCCTGACCTGCCCATTCCTGCCCTGCCCTGCCTTTGCTACCCTTGCCCTGCCCTGCCCTGCCCTGGCTTCCCTTGCCCTGCCCTACCCTGCCCTGCCCTACCCTTCCCTGCCTTTGCTTCCCTTGCCGTGCCGTGCCCTGCCCAGCCCTGCCCTGCCCTTGCTTCCCTTGCCCTGCCCTGCCCTGCCTTGCCCTGCCCTGGCTTCCATTGCCCTGCCCTGCCCTCCCCTGGCTTCCCTTGCCCTGCTCTGCCCTGCCCTGCCCTGCCCTGCCCTGGCCTCCCTTGCCTTGCCCTGCCCTGCCATCCCTGCCCTGGCTTCCCTTGGTCTGCCCTGCCCTGCCCTGCCCTGCCCTGGCTTCCCTTGCCCTGCCCTGCCCTGCCCTGGCTTCCCTTGCCCGGCCCTACCCTAGCTTCCCATGCCCTGCCCTGCCCTGCCCTGCCCTGCCCTGGCTTCCCTTGCCCTGGCTTCCCTTGGTCTGCCCTGCCCTGACCTGCCCTGCCCTGGCTTCCCTTGCCCTGCCCTGCCCTGCCCTGCCCTACACGGGGTTCCCTTGCCCTGCCCTGCCCTGCCATGGCTTCCCTTGCCCTGCTCTGCCCTGCTCTGCCCTGCCATGCACTGTTCTGCCCTGGCTTCCCTTGCCCTGCCCTGCCCTGCCCTGCTCTGCCCTGCCCTGCCCTGGCTTCCCTTGCCCTGCCCTGCCCTGCCATGCCCTGTCTTCCCTTGTCCTGCCCTGCCCTGCCCTGGCTTCCCTTGCCCTGCCGTGCACTGCCCTGCCCTGCCCTGGCTTCCCTTGCCCTGCTTATCACTGCCCTGCCCTGCCCTGGCTTCTCTTGCCCTACCCTGCCCTGGCTTCCCTTGCCCTGCCCTGCCCTGCCCTTCCATGCACTTGCTTCCCTTGCCCTGCCTTGCCCTGCCATGCCATGCCCTGCCCTGCCCTGGCTTCCCTTGGCCTGTTTTGCCCTGCCCTGCCCAGCCCTACCCTGTCTTCCATTGCCCTGCCCTGCCCTGCCCTGGCTTCCCTTGCCCTGCTCTGCCCTGCCCTACCCTGCCCTGCCCTACCGTGGCTTCCCTTGCCTTGCCCTGCCCTGCCCTGCCCTGACCTACCCTGCCATGCCCTGGCCTCCCTTGCCCTGCCCTGCCCTGGCTTCCCTTGCCCTGCCCAGATCTGCCCTGCTTTGCCCTGCCCTGGCTTCCCTTGCCCTGCCCCAACCTGCTTTGCCCTGCCTTGCTTCCCCTGCCTTGCCCTGCCCTGCCCTGCCCTGCCCTGGCTTCTCTTGCCCTGCCCTGCCCTACCCTGCCCTTCCCTGGCTTCCCTTGCCCTGCCCTGCCAAGCCCTGCACTGCCCTGCCCTAACCTGCCTTCCCTTGCCCTGCCCTGCCCTACCCTGGCTTCATTTAACCTGCCCTGCCCTGCCCTGCCCTGCCCTGGCTTCCCTTGCCCTGCCCAGCCCTGCCCTGCCCTGCCCTGCCCTGGAATCACTTGCCCTGTTCTGCCCTGCCCTGGATTCCCTTGCCCTGTTCTGCCCTGCCCTGGATTCCCTTGCCCTGCCGTGCCCTGCTCTGCCCTGCCTTGTCCTGAATTCCCTTGCCATGCCTTGCCCTACCCTGGCTTCCCTTGCCCTTCCCTTCCCTGCCCTGGCATCCCTTGCCCTGCCCTGCCCTGCCCTGCCCTGCCCTGGCTTCCCTTGCCCTGCCCTACCCTGCCCTGCCCTGGCTTCAATCGCCCTGCCCTGCCCTGCCCTGTCCTTTCCTGCCTTCCCTTGCCCTGCCCTGCCCTGCCCTGCCCTGCCTTCCCTTGCCCTGCCCTGCCCTGCCCTGCCCTGCCCTGCCCTACCCTGGCTTCCCTTGCTCTGCCCTGCCCTGCCCTGCCCTGCCCTACCCTGGCTTCCCTTGCCCTGTTCTGCCCTGCCTGGCTTCCCTTGCCGTGTATTGCCCTGCCCTGCCCTGCCATGCCCTGTCTTCCATTGTTTGCCCTACCCTGCCCTTCCCTTCCCTTGATTCCCTAGCCCTGCCCTGCTCTGCCCTGCAATGCCCTGGCTTCCCTTGAACTGCACTGCCCACCCTGCCCTGATCTAGCTTCTCTTGCCCTGCCCTGCCCTGGTTTCCCTTGCCCTGCCTTGCCCTGCCCTGCCCTGCCCTGGTATCCCTTGCCCTGCCCTGCCCTGACCTGCCCTGTCCTGGTCTGCCCTGCCCTGACCTGCCCTGCCCTGGTCTGCCCAGCCCTTCCTTCCCTTGCCCTGCCCTGCCCTGCCTTCCCTTGCTTTGCCCTGCCTTCCCTTGCTAGGCCCTGCACTGCCCTGCCCTGCCCTGGCTTCCCTTGCACTGCCCTGCCCTGCCCTGCCCTGGTATCCCTTGCCCTGCCTTGCCCTTCCCTGGCTTCTCTTGACCTGCCCTGTCCTGCCCTGCCCTGTCCTGCCCTGGCTTCCCTTGCCCAGCCCTGCCCTGGCTTCCCTTGCCCTGCTCTGCCCTGCCCTGCCCTGCCCTGGCTACCATTGCCCTGCCCTGCCCTGACATACCCTGCACTGCCTTCCCTTGCCCTGCCCTGCCCTGCCCTGCCCTGACTTCCTTTGCCCTGCCCTGCCCTAGCTTCCCTTTCCCTGCCCTGCCCTGCCCTGCCCTACCCTGCCGTTGCCTGCCCTGGCTTCCGTTGCCCTACCCTGCCCTGCCATGCCCTGCCCTTGCTTCACTTCCCTGCCCTGCCCTGCCCTGCACTGCCCTGCCCTTGCTTCCCTTGCCCTGCCCTGCCCTGCCCTGCCCTACCCTGCCCTGGCTTCCCTTGCCCTGCCCTTCCCTGCCCTGCCCTGCTTTGAATTCCCTTGACCTGCCCTGCCCTGGCTTCCCTTGCCCTGCCCTGCAGTGTCCTGGCTTCCCTTGACCTGCCCTGCCCTGTCCTGGCTTCCCTTGCCCTGCCCTAACCTGCCTTGCCCTGCCCTGGCTTCCCTTGCCCTCCCTGCCCTGCCCTGCCCTGGCTTCCTTGCCCTGTCCTGCCCTGCCCTGCCCTGCCTTGCCCTGACTTCCCTTGCCCTGCCTTGCCCTGCCCTGCCCTGCCCTGCCCTGGTATCCCTTGCCCTGCCCTGCCCTGACCTGCCCTGCCCTGGTCTGCCCTGCCCTGCCTTCCCTTGCCCTGCCCTGCCCTGCCTTCCCTTGCCCTGCCCTGCCTTCCCTTGCTAGGCCCTGCACTGCACTGCCCTGCCCTGGTATCCCTTGCCCTGCCCTGCCCTGCCCTGCCCTGCCCTGCTTTGTTTTCCCTTGCTATGCCCTGCCCTGCCTTCCCTTCCCCATTTCTGCCTTCCCTTGCTAGGCCCTGCCCTGCCCTGCCCTGCCCTGGCTTCCCTTGCCCTGCCATGCACTGCCCTGACTTCCCTTGCCCTGCCCTGCCCTGCCTTCCCTTGCTCTGCCCTGCCTTCCCTTGCTATGCCCTGCCCTGCCCTGCCTTGCCCTGGCTTCCCTTGCCCTCCCCTGCCCTGCCCTGCCCTGCCCTGTCTTCCCTTGCCCTGCCCTGCCCTGCCCTGCCCTGGCTTCCCTTGCCCTGCTCTGCACTGCCCTGCCCTGCCCTGGATTCCTTTGCCCTTCCCTACCCTGCCCTGCCCTGCACTGGCTTCCCTTGCCCTGCCCTGCCCTGCCCTGCCGTGCCCTGGCTTCCCTTGCACTACTCTGCCCTGCCCTGCCCTGCCCTGCCCTGCCCTGTCTTCCCTTTCCATGCCCTGCCCTGCCCTGCCCTGGCTTCCCTTGGCCTGTTTTGCCCTGCCCTGCCCTGCCCTACCCTGGCTTCCCTTGCCCTGCTCTGCAATGCCCTGGCTTCCCTTGCCCTGCTCTGCCCTGCCCTGCCCTGCCCTGCCCTGGCTTCCCTTGCCTTGCCCTGCCCTGCCATCCCTGCCCGGGCTTCCCTTGCCCTGCCCTGCCCTGCCCTGCCCTGTCTTCCCTTGCCTTGCCCTGCCCTGCCCTGGCTTCCCTTGCCCTCCCTTGCCTTGCCCTGCCCTAGCTTCCCTTGCCTTGCCCTGCCCTGCTTTGCCCTGCCCTGCCCTGGCTTCCCTTGCCCTGCCCTGCCCTGCCCTTCCCTGTCTTCCCTTGCCCTGCCCTGCCCATTCCTGCACTGCCCTGCCCTTGCTTCCCTTGCCCTGCCCTGCCCTGCCCTGTCTTCCCTTGCCCTGGCTTCCCCTGCCCTGCAATACCCTGCCCTGCACTTGCTTCCCTTGCCCTGCCCTGCCTAGCCCTGCCCTGCCCTGGCTTCCCTTGCCCTGCCCTGCCATGCCCTGCCCTGCCCTGGCTTCCATTGCACTGCCCTGCCCTGCCCTGCCCTGTTTTGGATTCCCTTGCCCTGCCCTACCGTGCCCTGCGTTGCCCTGCCCTGCCCTGGCTTCCCTTGCCCTACCCTTCCCTTCCCTGCCCTTTCCTGGCTTCCCTTGCCCTGCCCTGACCTGCCATGCCCAGCCCTGCTCTGCCCTGGCTTTCCTTGCTCTGCCCTGACCTACCCTGTCTTCCCTTGCCCAGCCCTGATTTGCCCTGCCATGCCCTGCCCTGCCCTGGCTTTTCTTTCCCTGTTTTGCCCTGGCATGCCCTGCCCTGCCCTGGCTTCCCTTGCCCTGCCCTGCCCTGCCCTGCCCTGCCCTCCCTTCCATTGCCCTGCCCTGCCCAGCCCTGCCCTGGCTTCCCTTGCCCTGCCCTGCCCTACCCTGCCCTGCCCTGGCTTCCCTTGCCCTACCCTGCCTTGCCCTGCCCTTTCCTGGCTTCCCGTGCCCTGCCCTGACCTGCCCTGCCTTGCCCTGCTCTGCCCTGGCTTTCCTTGCCCTGCTCTGTCCTGCCCTTCCCTGTTCTGGCTTCCCTTTCCCTCCCATGCCCAGCTCTGCCCTGCCCTGCCCTGCCCTGGCTTTCTTTGCCCTGCCCTGACCTGCCCTGCCCTGGTTTCCTTTCCCTGCCCTGCCCTGCCTTCCCCTTCCCTGCCTTGTCCTGCCCTGCCCTGCCTTCCCTTGCTATGCCCTGCCCTGCCCTGCCTTGTTTTCCCTTGCCCTGCCCTGCCCTGCCCTGCCCTTCCATGCCCTGGCTTCCCTTGCCCTGCCCTGCCCTGCCCTGCCATGCCCTGGCTTCTCTTGCCCTGCCCTGCCCTGCCTTCTCTTGACCTGCCCTGCCCTGGCTTCCCTTGCCCTGCCCTGCCCTGCCCTGCACTGTCTTCCCTTCCCTGCCCTGCTCAGCCCTGGCTTCCCTTGCCCTGCCCTGCCCTGCCCTGCCCTTCCATGCCCTGGCTTCCCTTGCCCTGCCCTGCCCTGCCCTGCCATGCCCTGGCTTCTCTTGCCCTGCCCTGCCCTGCCTTCTCTTGACCTGCCCTGCCCTGGCTTCCCTTGCCCTGCCCTGCCCTGCCCTGCACTGTCTTCCCTTCCCTGCCCTGCTCAGCCCTGGCTTCCCTTGCCCTGCCCTGCCCTGCCCTGCCCTACCCTGGCTTCCCTTGCCCTGTACTTCCCTGCCCTGCCATGCCCTGTTCTGCCCTGCCTGGCTTCCCTTGCCCTGTATTGCCCTGCCCTGCCCTGCCCTGTCTTCCATTGCTTTGCCCTGCCCTGCCCTGCCCTTCCCTAGCTTCCCTTGCCCTGCCGTGCCCTGCCCTGCCCTTCCCTGGCTTCCCTTGAACTGCACTGCCCTGTCCTGCCCAGATCTAGCTTCTCTTGCCCTGACCTGCCCTGGCTTCCCTTGCCCTGCCCTGCCCAGCCCTGCCCTGCACTAGCTTCCCTTGTTCTGCCCTGCCCTGCCCTAGCTTCCCTTGTTCTGCCCTGCCCTGCCCTGCCCTGGCTTCCCTTGCCCTGCCCTGCCCTGACCTGCCCTGCCCTGGTCTGCCCAGCCCTTCCTTCCCTTGCCCTGCCCTGCCCTGCCTTCTGTTGACCTGCCCTGCCTTCCCTTGCTAGGCCCTGCACTGCACTGCCCTGCCCTGGCTTCCCTTGCCCTGCCCTGCCCTGCCCTGCCCTGCCCTGGTATCCCTTGCCCTGCCTTGCCCTTCCCTGGCTTCTCTTGACCTGCCCTGCCCTGCCCTGCCCTGTCCTGCCCTGGCTTCCCTTGCCCTGCCCTGCCCTGCCCTGCCCTGGCTTCCCTTGCCCTGCTCTGCCCTGCCCTGCCCTGCCCTGCCCTGGCTACCATTGCCCTGCCCTGCTCTGCCCTACCCTGCCCTGGTTTTTCTTGCCCTGCCCTGCCCTGCTCTGCCCTGCCCTGACTTCCTTTGCCCTGCCCTGTTCTGGCTTTCCTTGCCCTGCCCTGCCCTGACCTACCCTGCACTGCCTTCCCTTGCCCTGCCCTGCCCTGCCCTGCCCTGACTTCCTTTGCCCTGCCCTGCCCTAGCTTCCCTTTCTCTGCCCTGCCCTGCCCTGCCCTACCCTGCCTTTGCCTGCCCTGGCTTCCGTTGCCCTACCCTGCCCTGCCATGCCCTGCCCTGGCTTCACTTCCCTGCCCTGCCCTGCCCTGCACTGTTCTGGCTTCCGTTGCCCTGCCCTGACCTGTCCTGCCCTACCCTGCCCTGGCTTCCCTTGCCCTGCCCTTCCCTGCCCTGCCCTGCTTTGAATTCCCTTGACCTAACCTGCCCTGGCTTCACTTGCCCTGCCCTGCACTGCCCTGGCTTCCCTTGACCTGCCCTGCCCTGTCCTGGCTTCACTTGACCTACCCTGCCCTGCCCTGCCTTGCCCTGCCCTGGCTTTCCTTGCCCTGCCCTAACCTGCCTAGCCCTGCCCTGGCTTCCCTTGCCCTCCTTGCCCTGCCCGGCTCTGGCTTCCTTGCCCTGTCCTGCCCTGCCCTGCCCTGCCCTGACTTCCCTTGCCCTGTGTTGCCCTGCCATGCCCTGCCCTGGTATCCCTTGCCCTGCCCTGCCCTGACCTGCCCTGCCCTGGTCTGCCCTGCCCTGCCTTCCCTTGCCCTGCCCTGCCCTGCCTTCCCTTGCCCTGCCCTGCCTTCCCTTGCTAGGCCCTGCACTGCACTGCCCTGCCCTGGCTTCCCTTGCCCTCCCTGCCCTGCCCGGCCCTGGCTTCCTTGCCCTGTCCTGCCCTGCCCTGCCCTGCCCTGACTTCCCTTGCCCTGTGTTGCCCTGCCCTGCCCTGCCCTGGTATCCCTTGCCCTGCCCTGCCCTGACCTGCCCTGCCCTGGTCTGCCCTGCCCTGCCTTCCCTTGCCCTGCCCTGCCCTGCCTTCCCTTGCCCTGCCCTGCCTTCCCTTGCTAGGCCCTGCACTGCACTGCCCTGCCCTGGCTTCCCTTGCCCTGCCCTGCCCTGCCCTGGTATCCCTTGCCCTGCCCTGCCCTGCCCTGCCCTGCCCTGCTTTGTTTTCCCTTGCTATGCCCTGCCCTGCCTTCCCTTCCCCATTTCTGCCTTCCCTTGCTAGGCCCTGCCCTGCCCTGCCCTGCCCTGGCTTCCCTTGCCCTGCCATGCACTGCCCTGACTTCCCTTGCCCTGCCCTGCCCTGCCTTCCCTTGCTCTGCCCTGCCTTCCCTTGCTATGCCCTGCCCTGCCCTGCCTTGCCCTGGCTTCCCTTGCCCTCCCCTGCCCTGCCCTGCCCTGCCCTGTCTTCCCTTGCCCTGCCCTGCCCTGCCCTGCCCTGGCTTCCCTTGCCCTGCTCTGCACTGCCCTGCCCTGCCCTGGATTCCTTTGCCCTTCCCTACCCTGCCCTGCCCTGCACTGGCTTCCCTTGCCCTGCCCTGCCCTGCCCTGCCGTGCCCTGGCTTCCCTTGCACTACTCTGCCCTGCCCTGCCCTGCCCTGCCCTGCCCTGTCTTCCCTTTCCATGCCCTGCCCTGCCCTGCCCTGGCTTCCCTTGGCCTGTTTTGCCCTGCCCTGCCCTGCCCTACCCTGGCTTCCCTTGCCCTGCTCTGCAATGCCCTGGCTTCCCTTGCCCTGCTCTGCCCTGCCCTGCCCTGCCCTGCCCTGGCTTCCCTTGCCTTGCCCTGCCCTGCCATCCCTGCCCGGGCTTCCCTTGCCCTGCCCTGCCCTGCCCTGCCCTGTCTTCCCTTGCCTTGCCCTGCCCTGCCCTGGCTTCCCTTGCCCTCCCTTGCCTTGCCCTGCCCTAGCTTCCCTTGCCTTGCCCTGCCCTGCTTTGCCCTGCCCTGCCCTGGCTTCCCTTGCCCTGCCCTGCCCTGCCCTTCCCTGTCTTCCCTTGCCCTGCCCTGCCCATTCCTGCACTGCCCTGCCCTTGCTTCCCTTGCCCTGCCCTGCCCTGCCCTGTCTTCCCTTGCCCTGGCTTCCCCTGCCCTGCAATACCCTGCCCTGCACTTGCTTCCCTTGCCCTGCCCTGCCTAGCCCTGCCCTGCCCTGGCTTCCCTTGCCCTGCCCTGCCATGCCCTGCCCTGCCCTGGCTTCCATTGCACTGCCCTGCCCTGCCCTGCCCTGTTTTGGATTCCCTTGCCCTGCCCTACCGTGCCCTGCGTTGCCCTGCCCTGCCCTGGCTTCCCTTGCCCTACCCTTCCCTTCCCTGCCCTTTCCTGGCTTCCCTTGCCCTGCCCTGACCTGCCATGCCCAGCCCTGCTCTGCCCTGGCTTTCCTTGCTCTGCCCTGACCTACCCTGTCTTCCCTTGCCCAGCCCTGATTTGCCCTGCCATGCCCTGCCCTGCCCTGGCTTTTCTTTCCCTGTTTTGCCCTGGCATGCCCTGCCCTGCCCTGGCTTCCCTTGCCCTGCCCTGCCCTGCCCTGCCCTGCCCTCCCTTCCATTGCCCTGCCCTGCCCAGCCCTGCCCTGGCTTCCCTTGCCCTGCCCTGCCCTACCCTGCCCTGCCCTGGCTTCCCTTGCCCTACCCTGCCTTGCCCTGCCCTTTCCTGGCTTCCCGTGCCCTGCCCTGACCTGCCCTGCCTTGCCCTGCTCTGCCCTGGCTTTCCTTGCCCTGCTCTGTCCTGCCCTTCCCTGTTCTGGCTTCCCTTTCCCTCCCATGCCCAGCTCTGCCCTGCCCTGCCCTGCCCTGGCTTTCTTTGCCCTGCCCTGACCTGCCCTGCCCTGGTTTCCTTTCCCTGCCCTGCCCTGCCTTCCCCTTCCCTGCCTTGTCCTGCCCTGCCCTGCCTTCCCTTGCTATGCCCTGCCCTGCCCTGCCTTGTTTTCCCTTGCCCTGCCCTGCCCTGCCCTGCCCTTCCATGCCCTGGCTTCCCTTGCCCTGCCCTGCCCTGCCCTGCCATGCCCTGGCTTCTCTTGCCCTGCCCTGCCCTGCCTTCTCTTGACCTGCCCTGCCCTGGCTTCCCTTGCCCTGCCCTGCCCTGCCCTGCACTGTCTTCCCTTCCCTGCCCTGCTCAGCCCTGGCTTCCCTTGCCCTGCCCTGCCCTGCCCTGCCCTTCCATGCCCTGGCTTCCCTTGCCCTGCCCTGCCCTGCCCTGCCATGCCCTGGCTTCTCTTGCCCTGCCCTGCCCTGCCTTCTCTTGACCTGCCCTGCCCTGGCTTCCCTTGCCCTGCCCTGCCCTGCCCTGCACTGTCTTCCCTTCCCTGCCCTGCTCAGCCCTGGCTTCCCTTGCCCTGCCCTGCCCTGCCCTGCCCTACCCTGGCTTCCCTTGCCCTGTACTTCCCTGCCCTTCCATGCCCTGTTCTGCCCTGCCTGGCTTCCCTTGCCCTGTATTGCCCTGCCCTGCCCTGCCCTGTCTTCCATTGCTTTGCCCTGCCCTGCCCTGCCCTTCCCTAGCTTCCCTTGCCCTGCCGTGCCCTGCCCTGCCCTTCCCTGGCTTCCCTTGAACTGCACTGCCCTGTCCTGCCCAGATCTAGCTTCTCTTGCCCTGACCTGCCCTGGCTTCCCTTGCCCTGCCCTGCCCAGCCCTGCCCTGCACTAGCTTCCCTTGTTCTGCCCTGCCCTGCCCTAGCTTCCCTTGTTCTGCCCTGCCCTGCCCTGCCCTGGCTTCCCTTGCCCTGCCCTGCCCTGACCTGCCCTGCCCTGGTCTGCCCAGCCCTTCCTTCCCTTGCCCTGCCCTGCCCTGCCTTCTGTTGACCTGCCCTGCCTTCCCTTGCTAGGCCCTGCACTGCACTGCCCTGCCCTGGCTTCCCTTGCCCTGCCCTGCCCTGCCCTGCCCTGCCCTGGTATCCCTTGCCCTGCCTTGCCCTTCCCTGGCTTCTCTTGACCTGCCCTGCCCTGCCCTGCCCTGTCCTGCCCTGGCTTCCCTTGCCCTGCCCTGCCCTGCCCTGCCCTGGCTTCCCTTGCCCTGCTCTGCCCTGCCCTGCCCTGCCCTGCCCTGGCTACCATTGCCCTGCCCTGCTCTGCCCTACCCTGCCCTGGCTTTTCTTGCCCTGCCCTGCCCTGCTCTGCCCTGCCCTGACTTCCTTTGCCCTGCCCTGTTCTGGCTTTCCTTGCCCTGCCCTGCCCTGACCTACCCTGCACTGCCTTCCCTTGCCCTGCCCTGCCCTGCCCTGCCCTGACTTCCTTTGCCCTGCCCTGCCCTAGCTTCCCTTTCTCTGCCCTGCCCTGCCCTGCCCTACCCTGCCTTTGCCTGCCCTGGCTTCCGTTGCCCTACCCCTGCCCTGCCATGCCCTGCCCTGGCTTCACTTCCCTGCCCTGCCCTGCCCTGCACTGTTCTGGCTTCCGTTGCCCTGCCCTGACCTGTCCTGCCCTACCCTGCCCTGGCTTCCCTTGCCCTGCCCTTCCCCTGCCCTGCCCTGCTTTGAATTCCCTTGACCTAACCTGCCCTGGCTTCCCTTGCCCTGCCCTGCACTGCCCTGGCTTCCCTTGACCTGCCCTGCCCTGTCCTGGCTTCACTTGACCTACCCTGCCCTGCCCTGCCTTGCCCTGCCCTGGCTTTCCTTGCCCTGCCCTAACCTGCCTAGCCCTGCCCTGGCTTCCCTTGCCCTCCTTGCCCTGCCCGGCTCTGGCTTCCTTGCCCTGTCCTGCCCTGCCCTGCCCTGCCCTGACTTCCCTTGCCCTGTGTTGCCCTGCCATGCCCTGCCCTGGTATCCCTTGCCCTGCCCTGCCCCGACCTGCCCTGCCCTGGTCTGCCCTGCCCTGCCTTCCCTTGCCCTGCCCTGCCCTGCCTTCCCTTGCCCTGCCCTGCCTTCCCTTGCTAGGCCCTGCACTGCACTGCCCTGCCCTGGCTTCCCTTGCCCTCCCTGCCCTGCCCGGCCCTGGCTTCCTTGCCCTGTCCTGCCCTGCCCTGCCCTGCCCTGACTTCCCTTGCCCTGTGTTGCCCTGCCCTGCCCTGCCCTGGTATCCCTTGCCCTGCCCTGCCCTGACCTGCCCTGCCCTGGTCTGCCCTGCCCTGCCTTCCCTTGCCCTGCCCTGCCCTGCCTTCCCTTGCTAGGCCCTGCACTGCACTGCCCTGCCCTGGCTTCCCTTGCCCTGCCCTGCCCTGCCCTGGTATCCCTTGCCCTGCCCTGCCCTGCCCTGCCATGCCCTGCTTTGTTTTCCCTTGCTATGTCCTGCCCTGCCTTCCCTTCCCCATTTCAGCCTTCCCTTGCTAGGCCCTGCCCTGCCCTGCCCTGCCCTGGCTTCCCTTGCCCTGCCCTGCACTGCCCTGACTTCCCTTGCCCTGCCCTGCCCTGCCTTCCCTTGCTCTGCCCTGCCTTCTTTTCCTATGCCCTGCCCTGCCCTGCCTTGCCCTGGCTTCCCTTGCCCTCCCCCTGCCCTGCCCTGCCCTGCCCTGTCTTCCCTTGCCCTGCCCTTCCCTGCCCTGCCCTGTCTTCTATTGCCCTGCCCTGCCCTGCCCTGCCCTGCCTTGGCATCCCTTGCCCTGCTCTTCACAGCCCTGCCCTGCCCTGGCTTCCTTTGCCCTGCCCTACCCTGCCCTGCCCTGCACAGGCTTCCCTTGCCCTGCCCTGCCCTGCCCTGCCCTGGCTTCCCTGCCCCTGGCTTCCCAGCCCTGCCCTGCCCTGCCCTGCCCTGGTTTCCCTTGCCCTGCCCTGCCCTGCCCTGCCGTGCCCTGGCTTCCCTTGCACTACTCTGCCCTGCCCTGCCCTGCCCTGCCCTGCCCTGGCTTCCCTTTCCCTGCCCTGCCCTGCCCTGCCCTGGCTTCCCTTGGCCTGTTTTGCCCTGCCCTGCCGTGCCCTACCCTGGCTTCCCTTGCCCTGCTCTGCAATGCCCTGGCTTCCCTTGCCCTGCTCTGCCTTGCCCTGCCCTGGCTTCCCTTGTCCTGCCCTGCCCTGCCCTGGCTTCCCTTGCCTTCCTCTGCCCTGCCCTGGCTTCCCTTGCCCTGCCCTGCTTTGACCTGCCCTGTCCTGGCCTGTCTTCCCTTGCACTGCCCTGCCCTGCCCTGCCCTGCCCTGCCATGCCCTGGATTCCCTTGCCCTGCCCTGCCCTGCCCTGCCCTACCCTTGCTTCCCTTGCCCTGCCCTGCCTTGCCCTGCCCTGGCTTCCCTTCCCCTGGCTTCCCCTGCCCTGCCCTGCCCAATCCTGCCCTGCCCTGGCTTCCCTTGCATGCCCTGCCCTTCCCTGCCCTTACTTCCCTTCCCCTGGCTTCCCCTGCCCTGCCCTGCCCAATCCTGCCCTGCCCTTGCTTCCCTTGCCCTGCCCTGCCCTGCCCTGCCCTGCCCTGGCTTCCCTTGCCCTGTTTTGCCCTGCCCTGCCCTGCCCTGCCCTACCCTGGCTTCCCTTGCCCTGCCCTGCTCTGCCCTGGATTCCCTTGCCCTGCCCTGCCTTGCCCTGCCATGCCCTGCCCTGCCCTGCCCTGGCTTTTCTTGCCCTGTTTTGCCCTGGCATGCCCTGCCATGCCCTGGCATCCATTGCCCTGCCCTGCCCTGCCCTGCCCTGTCTTCCCTTGTCCTGCCCTGCCCTACCCTGACCGTCCGTGGCTTCCCTTGCCTTACCCTGCCCTGCCCTGTCATTTCCTGGCTTCCCTTGCCCTGCCCTGACCTGCCTTGCCCTGCTCTGCCCTGGCTTTCCTTGCCCTGCCCTGCCCTGCACTGCCTTTGCTTCCCCTGCCCTGCCCTGCCGTGCCCTGCCTTCCCTTGCCCTGCCCTGCCAATTCCTGCCCTGCCCTGCCCTGGCTTCCCTTGCCCTGTCTCACCCTGCCCTGCCCTACCCTGCCCTGCCCTTGCTTCCTTTGCCCTGCGCTGTCCAGTCCTGCCCTGCACTGGCTTCCCTTCCCCTGCCCTGCCCTTCCCTGTTCTGGCTTCCCTTGCCCTCCCTTGCCTTGCCCTGCCCTACCCTGCCCTGCCCTGGCTTCCTTTGCTCTGCCCTGCCCTGCCCTGCCCTGCCCTGGCTTCCCTGTCCCTGCCCTGCCCAACCCTGCCTTCCATTGCCCTGCCCTGCCCTGCCCTGGCTTCCCTTGCACTACCCTGCCCTGCCCTGCCCTGCCCTGCCCTGCCCTACCCTACCCTGCCCTGGATTCCCTTGCCCTTCCCTGCCCATTCCTGCCCTGCCTTTCCTTCCCTTGCCCTGCCCTGCCCTGCCCTGCCCTGGCTTCCCTTCCCCTGGCTTCCCCTGCCCTGCCCTATCCTGCCCTGCCCTTGCTTCCCTTGCCCTGCCCTGCCCAACCCTGCCCTGCCCTGTCTTCCCTTGCCCTGCCCTGCCCAGCCCTGCCCTGCCCTGGCTTCCCTTGCCCTGTTTTGCCCTGCCCTGCCCTGCCCTACCCTGGCTTCCCTTGCCATTCCCTGCCCTGCCCTGGCTTCCCTTGCCCTTCCCTGCCCTGCCCTGCCCTGCCCTGACCTGGCTTCCCTTGCCCTGCCCTGCCCTGCCCTGCCTTCCCTTGCCCTGCCCTGCCCTGCTTTGCCCTGGCTTCCCTTGTCCTGCCCTGCCCTGCCCTGGCTTCCCTTGCCTTCCTCTGCCCTGCCCTGGCTTCCCTTGCCCTGCCCTGCTTTGACCTGCCCTGTCCTGGCCTGTCTTCCCTTGCACTGCCCTGCCCTGCCCTGCCCTGCCCTGCCATGCCCTGGATTCCCTTGCCCTGCCCTGCCCTGCCCTGCCCTACCCTTGCTTCCCTTGCCCTGCCCTGCCTTGCCCTGCCCTGGCTTCCCTTCCCCTGGCTTCCCCTGCCCTGCCCTGCCCAATCCTGCCCTGCCCTGGCTTCCCTTGCATGCCCTGCCCTTCCCTGCCCTTACTTCCCTTCCCCTGGCTTCCCCTGCCCTGCCCTGCCCAATCCTGCCCTGCCCTTGCTTCCCTTGCCCTGCCCTGCCCTGCCCTGCCCTGCCCTGGCTTCCCTTGCCCTGTTTTGCCCTGCCCTGCCCTGCCCTGCCCTACCCTGGCTTCCCTTGCCCTGCCCTGCTCTGCCCTGGATTCCCTTGCCCTGCCCTGCCTTGCGCTGCCATGCCCTGCCCTGCCCTGCCCTGGCTTTTCTTGCCCTGTTTTGCCCTGGCATGCCCTGCCATGCCCTGGCATCCATTGCCCTGCCCTGCCCTGCCCTGCCCTGTCTTCCCTTGTCCTGCCCTGCCCTACCCTGACCGTCTGTGGCTTCCCTTGCCTTACCCTGCCCTGCCCTGTCATTTCCTGGCTTCCCTTGCCCTGCCCTGACCTGCCTTGCCCTGCTCTGCCCTGGCTTTCCTTGCCCTGCCCTGCCCTGCACTGCCTTTGCTTCCCCTGCCCTGCCCTGCCGTGCCCTGCCTTCCCTTGCCCTGCCCTGCCAATTCCTGCCCTGCCCTGCCCTGGCTTCCCTTGCCCTGTCTCACCCTGCCCTGCCCTACCCTGCCCTGCCCTTGCTTCCTTTGCCCTGCGCTGTCCAGTCCTGCCCTGCACTGGCTTCCCTTGCCCTGCCCTGCCCTTCCCTGTTCTGGCTTCCCTTGCCCTCCCTTGCCTTGCCCTGCCCTACCCTGCCCTGCCCTGGCTTCCTTTGCTCTGCCCTGCCCTGCCCTGCCCTGCCCTGGTTTCCCTTGCACTGCCCTGACCTGGCCTCCACTGCCCTGCCCTGCCCTGCCCTGCCCTGCCTTCCCTAGCCCTGCCCTGCCCTGCCCTGCCTTGGTTTCCCTTGCCCTGACCTGCCCTGCCCTGGCTTCCCTTGCTCTGCTCTGCCCTGCCCTTCCCTGCCCTTGTTTCCCTTACCCTGCCCTGCCCTGCCCTGCCCTGCCCTGGCTTCCCTTGCCCTGCCCTGCCCTGCCCTACCCTGGCTTCCCTTGCCCTACCCTGCCCTGCCCTGCCCTGCCCTGCCCTGCCCTGGATTTTCTTGCCCTGTTTTGCCCTGCCCTGCCCTGCCCTGCCCTGGCTTCCATTGCACTGCCCTGCCCTGCCCTGCCCTGTTTTGGATTCCCTTGCCCTGCCCTACCGCGCCCTGCGTTGCCCTGCCCTGCCCTGGCTTCCCTTGCCCTACCCTTCCCTTCCCTGCCCTTTCCTGGCTTCCCTTGCCCTGCCCTGACCTGCCATGCCCAGCCCTGCTCTGCCCTGGCTTTCCTTGCTCTGCCCTGACCTACCCTGTCTTCCCTTGCCCTGCCCTGCTTTGCCCTGCCATGCCCTGCCCTGCCCTGGCTTTTCTTTCCCTGTTTTGCCCTGGCATGCCCTGCCCTGCCCTGGCTTCCCTTGCCCTGCCCTGCCCTGCCCTGCCCTCCCTTCCATTGCCCTGCCCTGCCCAGCCCTGCTTTGGCTTCCCTTGCCCTGCCCTGCCCTGCCCTGCCCTGCCCTGCCCTGGCTTCCCTTGCCTTGCCCTGCCCTGCCATCCCTGCCCTGGCTTCCCTTGCCCTGCCCTGTCTTCCCTTGCCTTGCCCTGCCCTGCCCTGGCTTCCCTTGCCCTGCCCTACCCTGCCCTGCCCTGCCCTAGCTTCCCTTGCCTTGCCCTGCCCTGCTTTGCCCTGCCCTGCCCTGGCTTCCCTTGTCCTGCCCTGCCCTGCCCTGGCTTCCCTTGCCTTCCCCTGCCCTCCCCTGGCTTCCCTTGCCCTGCCCTGCTTTGACCTGCCCTGTCCTGCCCTGTCTTCCCTTGCTCTGCCCTGCCCTGCCCTGCCATGCCCTGGATTCCCTTGCCCTTCCCTGCCCATTCCTGCCCTGCCCTTGCTTCCCTTGCCCTGCCCTGACCTGCCCTGCCCTGGCTTCCCTTCCCCTGGCTTCCCCTACCCTGCCCTGCCCAATCCTGCCCTGCCCTTGCTTCCCTTGCCCTGCCCTGCCCAACCCTGCCCTGCCCTGGCTTCCCTTGCCCTCCCTGCCCTGCCCTGCCCTGGCTTCCTTGCCCTGTCCTGCCCTGCCCTGCCCTGCCCTGCCCTTCCCTGACTTTCCTTGCCCTGCCTTGCCCTGCCCTGCTATGCCCTGCCCTGCCCTGGTATCCCTTGCCCTGCCCTGCCCTGACCTGCCCTGCCCTGGTCTGCCCTGCCCTGCCTTCCCTTGCCCTGCCCTGCCCTGCCTTCCCTTACCCTGCCCTGCCTTCCCTTGCTAGGCCCTGCACTGCACTGCCCTGCCCTGGCTTCCCTTGCCCTGCCCTGCCCTGCCCTGCCCTGGTATCACTTGCCCTGCCCTGCCGTGCCCTGCCCTGCCCTGCCCTGCTTTGTTTTCCCTTGCTATGCCCTGCCCTGCCTTCCCTTCCCCATTTCTGCCTTCCCTTGCTAGGCCCTGCCCTGCCCTGCCCTGCCCTGGCTTCCCTTGCCCTGCCCTACCCTGCCCTGCCCTGCACTGGCTTCCCTTGCACTACTCTGCCCTGCCCTGCCCTGCCCTGCCCTGGCTTCCCTTTCCCTGCCCTGCCCTGCCCTGCCCTGGCTTCCCTTGGCCTGTTTTGCCCTGCCCTGCCCTGCCCTACCCTGGCTTCCCTTGCCCTGCTCTGCAATGCCCTGGCTTCCCTTGCCCTGCTCTGCCCTGCCCTGCCCTGCCCTGCCCTGCCCTGCCCTGTCTTCCCTTGCCTTGCCCTGCCCTGCCCTGGCTTCCCTTGCCCTGCCCTGGCTTCCCTTGCCCTGCCCTACCCTGCCCTGCCCTAGCTTCTCTTGCCTTGCCCTTCCCTGCTTTGCCCTGCCCTGCCCTGGCTTCCCTTGCCCTGCCCTGCCCTGCCCTGGCTTCCCTTGCCCTGGCTTCCCCTGCCCTGCCCTACCCTGCCCTGCCCTTGCTTCCCTTGCCCTGCCCTGCCTAGCCCTGCCCTGCCCTGGCTTCCCTTGCCCTGCCTTGCCTTGCCCTGACCTGCACTGCCCTGCCATGCCTTACCTTGCCCTGACCAACCCTGACCTACCCTGGTTTCCCTTGCCCTGCCCTGCCCTGCCCTGCCCTGCCCTGGCTTCCCTTGCCCTGCCCTGCCCTGACCTGCCCTACCTTGCCATGCCATGGCTTCCCTTGCCTTACCCTGCCCTGCCCTGCCATGGCTTCCCTTGCCGTGCCCTGCCCTGCCCTGCCCTGGCTTCCCTTGCCCTGCCCTGCCCTGCCCTGCGCTGGCTTCCTTTGCCCTGCCCTGCCCTGGATTCCCTTGCCCTGCCCTGCCCTGCCCTGCCCTGCCCTGGCTTCCCTGTCCCTGCCCTGCCCAACCCTGCCTTCCATTGCCCTGCCCTGCCCTGCCCTGGCTTCCCTTGCACTACCCTGCCCTGCCCTGCCCTGCCCTGCCCTGCCCTACCCTACCCTGCCCTGGATTCCCTTGCCCTTCCCTGCCCATTCCTGCCCTGCCTTTCCTTCCCTTGCCCTGCCCTGCCCTGCCCTGCCCCTGCTTCCCTTCCCCTGGCTTCCCCTGCCCTGCCCTATCCTGCCTTGCCCTTGCTTCCCTTGCCCTGCCCTGCCCAACCCTGCCCTGCCCTGTCTTCCCTTGCCCTGCCCTGCCCAGCCCTGCCCTGCCCTGGCTTCCCTTGCCCTGTTTTGCCCTGCCCTGCCCTGCCCTACCCTGGCTTCCCTTGCCATTCCCTGCCCTGCCCTGGCTTCCCTTGCCCTTCCCTGCCCTGCCCTGCCCTGCCCTGACCTGGCTTCCCTTGCCCTGCCCTGCCCTGCCCTGCCTTCCCTTGCCCTGCCCTGCCCTGCTTTGCCCTGGCTTCCCTTGTCCTGCCCTGCCCTGCCCTGGCTTCCCTTGCCTTCCTCTGCCCTGCCCTGGCTTCCCTTGCCCTGCCCTGCTTTGACCTGCCCTGTCCTGGCCTGTCTTCCCTTGCACTGCCCTGCCCTGCCCTGCCCTGCCCTGCCATGCCCTGGATTCCCTTGCCCTGCCCTGCCCTGCCCTGCCCTACCCTTGCTTCCCTTGCCCTGCCCTGCCTTGCCCTGCCCTGGCTTCCCTTCCCCTGGCTTCCCCTGCCCTGCCCTGCCCAATCCTGCCCTGCCCTGGCTTCCCTTGCATGCCCTGCCCTTCCCTGCCCTTACTTCCCTTCCCCTGGCTTCCCCTGCCCTGCCCTGCCCAATCCTGCCCTGCCCTTGCTTCCCTTGCCCTGCCCTGCCCTGCCCTGCCCTGCCCTGGCTTCCCTTGCCCTGTTTTGCCCTGCCCTGCCCTGCCCTGCCCTACCCTGGCTTCCCTTGCCCTGCCCTGCTCTGCCCTGGATTCCCTTGCCCTGCCCTGCCTTGCCCTGCCATGCCCTGCCCTGCCCTGCCCTGGCTTTTCTTGCCCTGTTTTGCCCTGGCATGCCCTGCCATGCCCTGGCATCCATTGCCCTGCCCTGCCCTGCCCTGCCCTGTCTTCCCTTGACCTGCCCTGCCCTACCCTGACCGTCCGTGGCTTCCCTTGCCTTACCCTGCCCTGCCCTGTCATTTCCTGGCTTCCCTTGCCCTGCCCTGACCTGCCTTGCCCTGCTCTGCCCTGGCTTTCCTTGCCCTGCCCTGCCCTGCACTGCCTTTGCTTCCCCTGCCCTGCCCTGCCGTGCCCTGCCTTCCCTTGCCCTGCCCTGCCAATTCCTGCCCTGCCCTGCCCTGGCTTCCCTTGCCCTGTCTCACCCTGCCCTGCCCTACCCTGCCCTGCCCTTGCTTCCTTTGCCCTGCGCTGTCCAGTCCTGCCCTGCACTGGCTTCCCTTGCCCTGCCCTGCCCTTCCCTGTTCTGGCTTCCCTTGCCCTCCCTTGCCTTGCCCTGCCCTACCCTGCCCTGCCCTGGCTTCCTTTGCTCTGCCCTGCCCTGCCCTGCCCTGCCCTGGTTTCCCTTGCACTGCCCTGACCTGGCCTCCACTGCCCTGCCCTGCCCTGCCCTGCCCTGCCTTCCCTAGCCCTGCCCTGCCCTGCCCTGCCTTGGTTTCCCTTGCCCTGACCTGCCCTGCCCTGGCTTCCCTTGCTCTGCTCTGCCCTGCCCTTCCCTGCCCTTGTTTCCCTTACCCTGCCCTGCCCTGCCCTGCCCTGCCCTGGCTTCCCTTGCCCTGCCCTGCCCTGCCCTACCCTGGCTTCCCTTGCCCTACCCTGCCCTGCCCTGCCCTGCCCTGCCCTGCCCTGGATTTTCTTGCCCTGTTTTGCCCTGCCCTGCCCTGCCCTGCCCTGGCTTCCATTGCACTGCCCTGCCCTGCCCTGCCCTGTTTTGGATTCCCTTGCCCTGCCCTACCGCGCCCTGCGTTGCCCTGCCCTGCCCTGGCTTCCCTTGCCCTACCCTTCCCTTCCCTGCCCTTTCCTGGCTTCCCTTGCCCTGCCCTGACCTGCCATGCCCAGCCCTGCTCTGCCCTGGCTTTCCTTGCTCTGCCCTGACCTACCCTGTCTTCCCTTGCCCTGCCCTGCTTTGCCCTGCCTTGCCCTGCCCTGCCCTGGCTTTTCTTTCCCTGTTTTGCCCTGGCATGCCCTGCCCTGCCCTGGCTTCCCTTGCCCTGCCCTGCCCTGCCCTGCCCTCCCTTCCATTGCCCTGCCCTGCCCAGCCCTGCTTTGGCTTCCCTTGCCCTGCCCTGCCCTGCCCTACCCTGCCCTGCCCTGGCTTCCCTTGCCCTACCCTGCCTTGCCCTGCCCTTTCCTGGCTTCTTGTGCCCTGCCCTGACCTGCCCTGCCCTGCCCTGCTCTGCCCTGGCTTTCCTTGCCCTGCTCCGCCCTGCCCTGCCCTGTTCTGTGTTCCCTTGCCCTCCCATGCCCAGCTCTGCCCTGCCCTGCCCTGCCCTGCCCTGGCTTCCTTTGCCCTGCTTTGCCCTACCCTGCCCTGGTTTCCCTTTCCCTGCCCTGCCCTGCCTTCCCCTCCCCTGCCTTGTCCTGCCCTGCCCTGCCTTGTTTTCCCTTGCCCTGCCCTGCCCTGCCCTGCCCTTCCTTGCCCTGGCTTCCCTTGCCCTGCCCTGCCCTTCCTTGCCCTGGCTTCACTTGCCCTGCGCTGCCCTGCCCTGCCCTGCCCTGCCCTGCCATTCCCTGTCTTCTCTTGCCCTGCCCTGCCCTGCCTTCTCTTGACCTGCACTTCCCTGGCTTCCCTTGCCCTGAACTGCCCTGCCCTGCACTGTCTTCCCTTCCCTGCCCTGCTCAGCCCTGTCATCCCTTGCCCTGCCCTGCCCTGCCCTGGCTTCCCTTGCCCTCCCCTGCCCTGCCCTGCCCTTCCCTGGCTTCCCTTGCCCTGTACTGCCCTGCCCTGCCATGCCCTGGCTTCTCTTGCCATGCCCTGCCCTGCCTTCTCTTGACCTGCACTGCCCTGGCTTCCCTTGCCCTGACCTGCCCTGCCCTGCACTGTCTTCCCTTCCCTGCCCTGCTCAGCCCTGTCATGCCTTGCCCTGCCGTGCCCTGCCCTGGCTTCCCTTGCCCTGCCTTGCCCTGCCCTGCCCTACCCTGGCTTCCCGTTGAACTGCACTGCCCTGTCCTGCCCAGATCTAGCTTCTCTTGCCCTGCCCTTCCCTGCACTAGCTTCCCTTGTTCTGCCCTGCCCTGCCCTAGCTTCCCTTGTTCTGCCCTGCCCTGCCCTGCCCTGCCCTGGCTTCCCTTGCCCTGACCTGCCCTACCCTGCTTTGCCCTGCCTTGCTTCCCTTGCCCTGCCCTGCCCTGCCCTGCCCTGGCTTCTCTTGCCCTGCCCTGCCCTACCCTTCCCTGCCCTGCCCTGGCTTCCCTTGCCCTTCCCTGCCAAGCCCTGCCCTGCCATGCCCTAACCTGCCTTCCCTTGCCCTGCCCTGCCCTACCCTGCCCTGCCCTACCCTGGCTTCCCTTGCCCTGACCTGCCCTGCCCTGCCCTGCCATGCCCTGGCTTCCCTTTCCCTGCCCTGCCCTAACCTGCCCTGTCCTGCCCTAACCTGCATTACCTTGCCCTGCCCTGCCCTACCCTGGTTTCCCTTGCCCTGCCTTGCCCTGCCCTGCCATGCCCTGGCTTCCCTTGCCCTGCCCTGCCCTGTCTTCTCTTGCCCTGCCCTGCCCTACCCTTCCCTGCCCTGCCCTGGCTTCCCTTGCCCTGCCCTTCCAAGCCCTGCCCTGCCCTGCCCTAACCTGCCTTCCCTTGCCCTGCCCTGCCCTACCCTGCCCTGCCCTACCCTGGCTTCCCTTGCCCTGACCTGCCCTGCCCTTCCCTGCCATGCCCTGGCTTCCCTTTCCCTGCCCTGCCCTGCCCTACCCTGCCCTGCCCTACCCTGCCCTGCCCTACCCTGGCTTCCCTTGCCCTGACCTGCCCTGCCCTGCCCTGCCATGCCCTGGCTTCCCTTTCCCTGCCCTGCCAAGCCCTGCCCTGCCCTGCCCTAACCTGCATTACCTTGCCCTGCCCTGCCCTACCCTTCCCTGCCCTACCCTGGCTTCTTTTGCCCTGCCTTGCCCTGCCCTGACATGCCCTGGCTTCCCTTGCCCTGCCCTGCCGTGACCTGCCCTGCCCTGCCCTGCCCTGCCCTGGCTTCCCTTGCCCTGACCTGCCCTGCCATGCACTGCCCTGCCCTGGCTTCCCTTGCCCTGCCCAGATCTGCCCTGCTTTGCCCTGCCCTGGCTTCCCTTGCCCTGCCCTAACCTGCTTTGCCCTGCCTTGCTTCCCTTGCCCTGCCCTGCCCTGCCCTGCCCTGCCCTGCCCTGGCTTCCCTTGCCCTGCCCTGCCCTACCCTGCCCTTCCCTGGCTTCCCTTGCCCTGCCCTTCCAAGCCCTGCACTGCCCTGCCCTACCCTGGCTTCCCTTGCCTGCCCTGCCCTACCCTGGCTTCATTTGCCCTGCCCTGCCCTGCCCTGCCCTGCCCTGCCCTTGCTTTCCTTGCCCTGACCAGCCCTGCCCTGCCCTGCCCTGCCCTGGAATCACTTGCCCTGTTCTGCCCTGCCCTGGATTCCCTTGCCCTGCTCTGCCCTGCCCTGGATTCCCTTACCCTGCCCTACCCTGCCCTGCCCTGCCCTGGCTTCAATTGCCCTGCCCTGCCCTGCCCTATCCTTTCCTGCTTTCCCTTGCCCTGCCCTGCACTGCCCTGCCCTGGCTTCCCTTGCCCTGCCCTGCCCTGTTCTGCCCTGCTTGGCTTCCCTTGCCCTGTATTGCCCTGCCCTGCTCTGCCATGCCCTGTCTTCCATTGCTTTGTCCTACCCTGCCCTGCCCTTCCCTAGCTTCCCTTGCCCTGCCCTGCTCTGCCCTGCAATGCCCTGGCTTCCCTTGAACTGCACTGCCCTGTCCTGCCCTGATCTATCGTCTCTTGCCCTGCCCGGCCCTGGCTTCCTTGCCCTGTCCTGCCCTGCCCTGCCCTGCCCTGACTTCCCTTGCCCTGTCCTGCCCTGCCTTCCCTTGCCCTGCCCTGCCTTCCCTTGCTAGGCCCTGCACTGCACTGCCCTGCCCTGGCTTCCCTTGCACTGCCCTGCCCTGCCCTGCCCTGGTATCCCTTGCCCTGCCCTGCCCTGCCCTGCCCTGCCCTGCCCTGCTTTGTTTTCCCTTGCTATGTCCTGCCCTGCCTTCCCTTCCCCATTTCTGCCTTCCCTTGCTAGGCCCTGCCCTGCCCTGCCCTGCCCTGGCTTCCCTTGCCCTGCCCTGCACTGCCCTGACTTCCCTTGCCCTGCCCTGCCCTGCCTTCCCTTGCTCTGCCCTGCCTTCTTTTGCTATGCCCTGCCCTACCCTGCCTTGCCCTGGCTTCTTTTGCCCTCCCCTGCCCTGCCCTGCCCTGCCCTGTCTTCCCTTTCCCTGCCCTTCCCTGCCCTGCCCTGTCTTCTATTGCCCTGCCCTGCCCTGCCCTGCCCTGCCCTGGCATCCCTTGCCCTGCCCTACCCTGCCCTGCCCTGCCCTGGCTTCCTTTGCCCTGCCCTACCCTGCCCTGCCCTGCACAGGCTTCCCTTGCCCTGCCCTGCCCTGCCCTGCCCTGGCTTCCCTGGCCCTGGCTTCCCAGCCCTGCCCTGCCCTGCCCTGCCCTGGTTACACTTGCCCTGCCCTGCCCTGCCCTGCCGTGCCCTGGCTTCCCTTGCACTACTCTGCCCTGCCCTGCCCTGCCCTGCCCTGCCCTGCCCTGCCCTGGCTTCCCTTTCCCTGCCCTGCCCTGCCCTGCCCTGGCTTCCCTTGGCCTGTTTTGCCCTGCCCTGCCTTGCCCTACCCTGGCTTCCCTTGCCCTGCTCTGCAATGCCCTGGCTTCCCTTGCCCTGCTCTGCCCTGCCCTGCCCTGCCCTGCCCTGGCTTCCCTTGCCTTGCCCTGCCATGCCATACCTGCCCTGGCTTCCCTTGCCCTGCCCTGCCCTGCCCTGCCCTGCCCTGGCTTCCCTTGCCCTGCCCTACCCTGCCTTGCCCTGCCCTAGCTTCCCTTGCCTTGCCCTGCCCTGCTTTGCCCTGCCCTGCCCTGGCTTCCCTTGCCCTGCCCTGCCCTGCCCTGCCCTGGCTTCCCTTGCCCTGCCCTGCCCATTCCTGCCCAGCCCTGCCCTTGCTTCCCTTGCCCTGCCCTGCCCTGCCCTGTCTTCCCTTGCCCTGGCTTCCCCTGCCCTGCCCTACCCTGCCCTGCCCTTGCTTCCCTTGCCCTGCCCTGCCTAGCCCTGCCCTGCCCTGGCTTCCCTTGCCCTGCCCTGCCTTGCCCTGACCTGCCCTGCCCTGCCATGGCTTCCCTTGCCCTGACCTACCCTGACATTCCCTGGTTTCCCTTGCCCTGCCCTGCCCTGCCCTGCCCTGCCCTGGCTTCCCTTGCCCTGCCCTGCCCTGACCTGCCCTACCCTGCCATGCCATGGCTTCCGTTGCCTTGCCCTGCCCTGCCCTGCCATGGCTTCCCTTGCCCTGCCCTGCCCTGCCCTGGCTTCCCTTGCCCTGCCCTGCCCTGCCCTGCCCTGGCTTCCCTTTCCCTGCCCTGCCCAACCCTGCCTTCCATTGCCCTACCCTGCCCTGCCCTGGCTTCCCTTGCACTACCCTGCCCTTCCCTGCCCATTCCTGCCCTGCCTTTGCTTCCCTTGCCCTGCCCTGCCCTGCTCTGCCCTGCCCTGGCTTCCCTTCCCCTGGCTTCCCCTGCCCTGCCCTATCCTGCCCTGCCCTTGCTTCCCTTGCCCTGCCCTGCCCAACCCTGCCCTGCCCTGCCTTCCCTTACCCTGCCCTGCCTTCCCTTGCTAGGCCCTGCACTGCACTGCCCTGCCCTGGCTTCCCTTGCCCTGCCCTGCCCTGCCCTGGTATCCCCTGCCCTGCCCTGCCGTGCCCTGCCCTGCCCTGCCCTGCTTTGTTTTCCCTTGCTATGCCCTGCCATGCCTTCCCTTCCCCATTTCTGCCTTCCCTTGCTAGGCCCTGCCCTGCCCTGCCCTGCCCTGTCATCCCCTGCCCTGCCCTGCACTGGCTTCCCTTGCACTACTCTGCCCTGCCCTGCCCTGCCCTGCCCTGGCTTCCCTTTCCCTGCCCTGCCCTGCCCTGCCCTGGCTTCCCTTGGCCTGTTTTGCCCTGCCCTGCCCTGCCCTACCCTGGCTTCCCTTGCCCGGCTCTGCAATGCCCTGGCTTCCCTTGCCCTGCTCTGCCCTGCCCTGCCCTGCCCTGCCCTGCCCTGTCTTCCCTTGCATTGCCCTGCCCTGCCCTGGCTTCTCTTGCCCTGCCCTGCCCTGCCCTGCTCTGTCTTCCCTTGCCTTGCCCTGCCCTGCCCTGGCTTCCCTTGCCCTGCCCTACCCTGCCCTGCCCTAGCTTCTCTTGCCTTGCCCTGCCCTGCTTTGCCCTGCCCTGCCCTGGCTTCCCTTGCCCTGCCCTGCCCTGCCCTGCCCTGGCTTCCCTTGCCCTGCCCTGCCTAGCCCTGCCCTGCCCTGCCCTTGCTTCCCTTGCCCTGGCTTCCCCTGCCCTGCCCTACCCTGCCCTGCCCTTGCTTCCCTTGCCCTGCCCTGACCTGCCCTACCCTGCCATGCCATGGCTTCCCTTGCCTTACCCTGCCCTGCCCTGCCATGGCTTCCCTTGCCGTGCCCTGCCCTGCCCTGCCCTGCCCTGGCTTCCCTTGCCCTGCCCTGCCCTGCCCTGCGCTGGCTTCCTTTGCCCTGCCCTGCCCTGGCTTCCCTTGCCCTGCCCTGCCCTGCCCTATCCTGCCCTGGCTTCCCTGTCCCTGCCCTGCCCAACCCTGCCTTCCATTGCCCTGCCCTGCCCTGCCCTGGCTTCCCTTGCACTACCCTGCCCTGCCCTGCCCTGCCCTGCCCTACCCTACCCTGCCCTGGATTCCCTTGCCCTTCCCTGCCCATTCCTGCCCTGCCTTTCCTTCCCTTGCCCTGCCCTGCCCTTCCCTGCCCTGCCCTGGCTTCCTTTCCCCTGGCTTCCCCTGCCCTGCCCTATCCTGCCCTGCCCTTGCTTCCCTTGCCCTGCCCTGCCCAACCCTGCCCTGCCCTGTCTTCCCTTGCCCTGCCCTGCCCTGCCCTGCTCTGCCCTGGCTTCCCTTGCCCTGTTTTGCCCTGCCCTGCCCTGCCCTGCCCTACCCTGGCTTCCCTTGCCATTCCCTGCCCTGCCCTGGCTTCCCTTGCCCTTCCCTGCCCTGCCCTGCCCTGCCCTGACCTGGCTTCCCTTGCCCTGCCCTGCCCTGCCCTGCCTTCCCTTGCCCTGCCCTGCCCTGCTTTGCCCTGGCTTCCCTTGTCTTGCCCTGCCCTGCCCTGGCTTCCCTTGCCTTCCCCTGCCCTGCCCTGGCTTCCCTTGCCCTGCCCTGCTTTGACCTGCCCTGTCCTGCCCTGTCTTCCCTTGCTCTGCCCTGCCCTGCCCTGCCCTGCCCTGCCATGCCCTGGATTCCCTTGCCCTGCCCTGCCCTGCCCTGCCCTGCCCTTGCTTCCCTTGCCCTGCCCTGCCCTGCCCTGCCCTGGCTTCCCTTCCCCTGGCTTCCCTTGCCCTGCCCTGCCATGCCCTGCCCTGCTCTTGCCCTGCTTTGCGTTTCCTTGCTAGGCCCTGCCCTGCCCTGCCCTGCCCTGGCTTCCCTTGCCCTCCCCTGCACTGCCCTGTTCTACCCTGCCCTGGCTTTCCTGGCCCGGCCCTGCCCTGCCCTGCCCTTCCCTGGCTTTCCTGGCCCTGCCCTGCCCTGCCCTTGCTTCCCTTGCCCTGCCCTGCCCTGCCCTGCCCTGCCCTGCCCTGCCCTGCCCTGGCTTCCCTTGCCCTGCCCTGCCCTGCCCTGGCTTCCCTTCCCCTGGATTCCCCTGACCTGCCCTGCCCAATCCTGCCCTGCCCTTGCTTCCCTTGCCCTGCCCTGCCCTGCCCTGCCGTGCCCTGGCTTCCCGTGCCCTGTTTTGCCCTGCCCTGCCCTGCCCTGCCCTGCCCTGCCCTGGTTTTTCTTGCCCTGTTTTGCCCTGGCATGCCCACCATGCCCTGGCATCCATTGCCCTGCCCTGCCCTGCCCTGCCCTGTCTTCCCTTGACCTGCCCTGCCCTACCCTGATCGGCCGTGGCTTCCCTTGCCTTACCCTGCCCTGCCCTTTCATTTCCTGGCTTCCCTTGCCCTGCCCTGACCTGCCTTGCCCTGCCCTGCCCTGCCCTGCCCTTGCTTCCCCTGCCCTGCCCTGCCCTGCCCTGACCTGGCTTCCCCTGCCCTGCCCATTCCTGCCCTGCCCTGCCCTGGCTTCCCTTGCCCTGTCTCACCCTACCCTGCCCTACCCTGCCCTGCCCTTGCTTCCCTTGCCCTGCGCTGTCCAGTCCTGCCCTGCACTGGCTTCCCTTGCCCTGCCCTGCCCTGCACTGTTCTGGCTTCCCTTGCCCTCCCTTGCATTGCCCTGCCCTACCCTGCCCTGCCCTGGCTTCCTTTGCCCTGCCCTGCCCTGCCCTGCCCTGCCCTGGTTTCCTTTGCACTGCCCTGACATGGCTTCCACTGCCCTGCCCTGCCCTGCCCTGCCCTGCCTTCCCTAGCCCTGCCCTGCCCTGCCCTGCCTTGGTTTCCCTTGCCCTGACCTGCCCTGCCCTGGCTTCCCTTGCTCTGCCCTGCCCTGCCCTTTTCTGCCCTGGTTTCCCTTGCCCTGCCCTGCCCTGCCCTGCCCTGCCCTGGCTTCCCTTGCCCTGCCCTGCCCTGCCCTACCCTGGCTTCCCTTGCCCTACCCTGCCCTGCCCTGCCCTGCCCTGCCCTGCCCTGGATTTTCTTGCCCTGTTTTGCCCTGCCCTGCCCTGCCCTGCCCTGGCTTCCATTGCACTGCCCTGCCCTGCCCTGCCCTGTTTTGGATTCCCTTGCCCTGCCCTACCGTGCCCTGCCTTGCCCTGCCCTGCCCTGGCTTCCCTTGCCCTACCCTTCCCTTCCCTGCCCTTTCCTGGCTTCCCTTGCCCTATCCCTGACCTGCCATGCCCAGCCCTGCTCTGCCCTGGCTTTCCTTGCTCTGCCCTGACCTACCCTGTCTTCCCTTGCCCTGCCCTTCTTTGCCCTGCCATGCCCTGCCCTGCCCTGGCTTTTCTTTCCCTGTTTTGCCCTGGCATGCCCTGCCCTGCCCTGGCTTCCCTTGCCCTGCCCTGCCCTGCTTTGCCCTCCCTTCCTTTGCCCTGCCTTGCCCAGCCCTGCCCTGGCTTCCCTTGCCCTGCCCTGCCCTACCCTGCCCTGCCCTGGCTTCCCTTGCCCTACCCTGCCTTGCTCTGCCCTTTCCTGGCTTCCCGTGCCCTGCCCTGACCTGCCCTGCCCTGCCCTGCTCTGCCCTGGCTTTCCTTGCCCTGCTCTGCCCTGTCCTGCCCTGTTCTGGCTTCCCTTGCCCTCCCATGCCCAGCTCTGCCCTGCCCTGGCTTCCGTTGCCCTGCCCTGCCCTGCCCTACCCTGCCCTGGTTTCCCTTTCCCTGCCCTGCACTGCCTTCCCCTCCCGTGCCTTGTCCTGCCCTGCCCTGCCTTGTTTTCCCTTGCCCTGCCCTGCCCTGCCCTGCCCTGGCTTCTCTTGCCCTGCCCTGCCCTGCCTTCTCTTGACCTGCACTGCCCTGGCTTCCCTTGCCCTTACCTGCCCTGCCCTGCACTGTCTTCCCTTCCCTGCCCTGCTCAGCCCTGTCATCCCTTGCCCTGCCCTGCCCTGCCCTGGCTTCCCTTGCCCTGCCCTGCCCTGCCCTGCCCTACCCTGGCTTCCCTTGCCCTGTACTGCCCTGCCCTGCCATGCCCTGGCTTCTCTTGCCCTGCCCTGCCCTGCCTTCTCTTGACCTGCACTGCCCTGGCTTCCCTTGCCCTGACCTGCCCTGCCCTGCACTGTCTTCCCTTCCCTGCCCTGCTGAGCCCTGTCATCCCTTGCCCTGCCCTGCCTTGCCCTGGCTTCCCTTGCCCTGTACTGCCCTGCCCTGCCATGCCCTGTTCTGCCCTGCCTGGCTTCCCTTGCCCTGTATTGCCCTGCCCTGCCCTGCCCTGCCCTCTCTTCCATTGCTTTGCCCTGCCCTGCCCTGCCCTTCCCTAGCTTCCCTTGCCCTGTTCTGCCCTGCCCTGCCCTGCCCTGCCCTTCCCTGGCTTCCCGTTGAACTGCACTGCCCTGTCCTGCCCAGATCTAGCTTCTCTTGCCCTGCCCTTCCCTGGTTTCCCTTGCCCTGTCCTGCCCAGCCATGCCCTGCACTAGCTTCCCTTGTTCTGCCTTGCCCTGCCCTAGCTTCCCTTGTTCTACCCTGCCCTGCCCTGCCCTGCCCTGGCTTCCCTTGCCCTGACCTGCCCTACTCTGCTTTGCCCTGCCTTGCTTCCCTTGCCCTGCCCTGCCCTGCCCTGGCTTCTCTTGCCCTGCCCTGCCCTACCCTTCCCTGCCCTGCCCTGGCTTCCCTTGCCCTGCCCTGCCAAGCCCTGCCCTGCCCTGCCCTAACCTGCCTTCCCTTGCCCTGCCCTACCCTGGCTTCCCTTGCCCTGACCTGCTCTGCCCTGCCCTGCCATGCCCTGGCTTCCTTTTCCCTGCCCTGCCAAGCCCTGCCCTGCCATGCCCTGGCTTCCCTTGCCCTGCCCTGCCCTGGCTTCTCTTGCCCTGCCCTGCCCTACCCTTCCCTGCCCTGCCCTGGCTTCTATTGCCCTGCCCTTCCAAGCCCTGCCCTGCCCTGCCCTAACCTGCCTTCCCTTGCCCTGCCCTGCCCTTCCCTGCGCTGCCCTACCCTGGCTTCCCTTGCCCTGACCTGCCCTGCCCTGCCCTGCCATGCCTTGGCTTCCCTTTCCCTGCCCTGCCAAGCCCTGCCCTGCACTGCCCTAACCTGCCCTGCCCTACCCTGGCTTCCCTTGCCCTGCCCTGCCCTGCCCTGCCCTGCCCTGCCATGCCCTGGCTTCCCTTTCCCTGCCCTGCCAACCCTGCCCTGCCCTGCCCTAACCTGCATTACCTTGCCCTGCCCTGCCCTACCCTTCCCTGCCCTACCCTGGCTTCCCTTGCCCTGCCTTGCCCTGCCCTGCCATGCCCTGGCTTCCCTTGCCCTGCCCTGCCCTACCCTGGCTTCATTTGCCCTGCCCTGCCCTGCCCTGCCCTGCCCTGCCCTGGCTTCCCTTGCCCTGCCCAGCCCTGCCCTGCCCTGCCCTGCCTTGCCTGGATTCCCTTGCCCTGTTCTGCCCTGCCCTGGATTCCCTTGCCCTGTTCTGCCCTGCCCTGGATTCCCTTGCCCTGCCGTGCCCTGCCCTGCCCTGTCCTGAATTCCCTTGCCATGCCCTGCCCTACACTGGCTTCCCTTACCCTTCCCTTCCCTGCCCTGGCTTCCCTTGCCCTGCCCTGCCCTGCCCTGCCCTGGCTTCCCTTGCCGTGCCCTACCCTGCCCTGCCCTGGCTTCAATTGCCCTGCCCTGCCCTGCCCTGTCCTTTCCTGCCTTCCCTTGCCCTGCCCTGCCCTGCCCTGCCCTGGCTTCCCTTGCCCTGCCCTGCCCTGCCCTGCCCTGCCCTGCCCTGCCCAACCCTGGCTTCCCCTGCCCTGCCGTGCCCTGCCCTGCCCTGCCCTGTTCTGCCCTGCCTGGCTTCCCTTGCCCTGTATTGCCCTGCCCTGCCCTGCCATGCCCTGTCTTCCATTGCTTTGCCCTACCCTGCCCTGCCCTTCCCTAGCTTCCCTTGCCCTGCCCTGCTCTGCCCTGCCCTTCCCTGGCTTCCCTTGCCTTGCCCTGCCCATTCCTGCCCTGCCCTGCCTTTGCTACCCTTGCCCTGCCCTACCCTGCCCTGGCTTCCCTTGCCCTGCCCTACCCTGTCCTGCCCTACCCTGCCCTGCCCTACCCTGCCCTGCCTTTGCTTCCCTTGCCGTGCCCTGCCCAGCCCTGCCCTGCCCTTGCTTCCCTTGCCCTGCCCTGCCCTGCCATGCCCTGCCCTGCCCTGGCATCCCTTGGCCTGTTTTGCCCTGCCCTGCCCTGCCCTGCCCTGGCTTCCATTGCCCTGCTCTGCCCTGCCCTGGCTTCCCTTGCCCTGCTCTGCCCTGCCCTGCCCTGCCCTGCCCTGGCCTCCCTTGCCTTGCCTTGCCCTGCCATCCCTGCCCTGGCTTCCCTTGGTCTGCCCTGCCCTGCCCTGCCCTGCCCTGGCTTCCCTTGCCCTGCCCTGCCCTGCCCTGGCTTCCCTTGCCCTGCCCTACCCTAGCTTGCCATGCCCTGCCCTGCCCTGCCCTGCCCTGCCCTGCCCTGCCATGGCTTCCCTTACCCTGTTTTGCCCTGCCCTGCCCTGCCCTGCCCTACACGGGGTTCCCTTGCCCTGCCCTGCCCTGCCATGGCTTCCCTTGCCCTGCTCTGCCCTGCTCTGCCCTGCTCTGCCCTGCCATGCACTGTTCTGCCCTGGCTTCCCTTGCCCTGCCCTGCCCTGCCCTGCTCTGCCCTGCCCTGCCCTGGCTTCCCTTGCCCTGCCCTGCCCTGCCATGCCCTGTCTTCCCTTGTCCTGCTTAGCACTGCCCTGCCCTGCCCTGGCTTCTCTTGCCCTACCCTGCCCTGGCTTCCCTTGCCCTGCCCTGCCCTGCCCTTCCATGCCCTTGCTTCCCTTGCCCTGCCTTGCCCTGCCATGCCCTGCCCTGCCCTGTCCTGGCTTCCCTTGGCCTGTTTTGCCCTGCCCTGCCCTGCCCTACCCTGGCTTCCATTGCCCTGCCCTGCCCTGCCCTGGCTTCCCTTGCCCTGCTCTGCCCTGCCCTGCCCTGCCCTGGCTTCCCTTGCCCTGCCCTACCATGCCCTGCCCTGCCCTAGCTTCCCATGCCCTGCTCTGCCATGCCTTGCCCTGCCCTGCCCTGCCATGGCTTCCCTTGCCCTGTTTTGCCCTGCCCTGCCCTGCCCTACCCTGGTTTCCCTTGCCCTGCCCTTCCCTGCCCTGCCATTGCTTCCCTTGCCCTGCTCTGCCCTGCTCTGCCCTGTTATGCACTGTTCTGCCCTGGCTTCCCTTTCCCTGCCCTGCCCTGCCCTGGCTTCCCTTGCCCTGCCCTGCCCTGCCCTGCCCTGCCCTGCCCTGCCCTGCCCTGCCCTGCCCTGTCTTCTCTTGCCCTGCCCTGCCCTGCCCTGGCTTCCCTTGCCCTGCCGTGCACTGCCCTGCCCTGCCCTGGCTTCCCTTGCCCTGCTTAGCACTGCCCTGCCCTGCCCTGGCTTCTCTTGCCCTACCCTGCCCTGGCTTCCCTTGCCCTGCCCTGCCCTGCCATGGCTTCCCTTGCCCTGCTCTGCCCTGCTCTGCCCTGCCCTGCACTGTTCTGCTTTGGCTTCCCTTGCCCTGCACTGCCCTGCCCTGCCCTTCCCTGCCCTGGCTTCCCTTGCCCTGCCCTGCCCTGGCTTCCCTTGCCCTGCCCTGCCCTGCCCTGCCCTGCCCTGCCCTGCCCTGCCCTGCCCTGCTCTGCCATGGCTTCCCTTGCCCTGTTTTTGTCTTGTTTTTCAAGACAAGGCAGGGCAAGACAGGGCAAGGCAAGGTATGACAAAGAAGGGCAGGGCAAGGTAAGGCAAGGAAAGGCAGGGAAGGCGGGTCAGAGCAAGGTAGGGCAGGGAAAGGCAGGTCAGGGCAGGTTAGGGGAAGGCAAAGCAGGGTGAAGCAGGGCAAGGCAAGGAAGACAAGGCAGAACAAGAGAAATTAGGCAGGGCAGGGGAAGGGAAGGCAGGGCAGGTCAAGGGGAAGGCAGAGCAAAGCAAAGCAGGGAAGGCCGGGCAGGGCAGATCAGGGCAGGGCAAGGCAAGGAAAGTCAGGGCAAGTCATGGCTGGGCAGGGCTTGGCAGGGCAAGGCAAGGAAAGTCAGGGCTGGGCAGGGCTTGGCAGGGTAAGGCAAGGAAAGTCAAGGCAAGGCTGGGCTGGGCAGGACGAAGCAGGGAAGGCAGGGCAAGGCAGGACAGGGTGGGGCAGGGTAGTACAGGGCGGGGCAGGGCCAGGCAGGGCCAAGCAAGGCAAGGCAAAGATAGTGCAGGGCAGGGCAAGGCAAAGATAGTGCAGGGCAAGGCAGGGCAGGGCAGGGCAAGTGAAGGCAGGGCAAAGCAAGGCAGGGCAGGGCGTGGCAGAGCAGATCAGGGCAGGGCAATGCAAGAAATACACGGCAGGGTAGGGGAAGGCAGGGCAAAGCAGGGCAGGGCACAGCCGGGCAGGGCAAGGCAAGGAAAGTCAGGGCAAGGCTGGGCTGGGCAGGGCTTGGCAGGGCAAGGCAAGGAAAGTCAGGGCAAGGCTGGGCTGAGCAGGGCTTGGCAGGGCAAGGCAGGCAATGCAATGCAGTGCAGGGCAGGGCGGAGCAGGGAAAACAGGGTAAGGCAGGACAGGGTGGGGCAGGGTAGGAAAAGGCCGAGGCAGGGCCAAGCAAGGCAAGGAAAAGATAGTGCAGGGCAAGGCAGGGCAGGGCAGGGCAAGTGAAGGCAGGGCAGGGCAGTTAAGGGCACGGCAAGGCAAGGAAAGTCAGGGCAAGGCTGGGCTGGGCAGGGCTTGGCAGGGCAAGGCAAGGCAATGCAGTGCAGGGCAGGGCAGGGCAAAGGTAGGCAGGGCAGGGCAAGGGTAGGCAGGGCAGGGCAGGGCAAGGGAAGGCAGGGCAGGGCAATGGAAGGCAGGGCAGTGCAAGGGAAGGCAGGGCAGAGCAGGGCAAGGGAAGGCAGGGCAGGGCAAGGCAGGGCAAGGGACAGCAGGGCAAGGCTGGGCAGGGCAAGGTAAGGCAGGGCAAGGCAGGGCAGGGCAGGGCAAGGTAAGGCAGGGCAGGGCAGGGCACAGTAAGGCAGGGCAAGGTAAGGCAGGGCAAGGGAAGCCAGGGCAAGGCAAGGATAGCCAGTGCAAGGCAAGGCAAGGCAGGGCAAGGCAAGGATAGACAGGGCAGGGGAAGGCAGGGTAGGGCAAGGCAAGGCAAGAAAATTAAGGCAAGGCTGGGCTGGACAAGGCAGAGCAAGGCAGGGCAGAACAGGGCAGGGCAGGGCAAGGGAAGGCAAGGCAGGGCAAGGTAGGGAAGGTTGGGCAGGGAAAGTCAGGGCAGAGCAAGGCATGCAAAGCAGGACAGGGCAAGAGACAGCAGGGCAGGGCAAGGCTAGGTAAGGCAGGGCAGGGCAAGGGAATGCAAGGCAAACAAGGGAAGGCAAGGTAGGGCAGGGCAGGGTATGGCGGGGCTTGGCAGGGCAAGGTAAGGCAGAGCAGGGCAAGGCAAGGCATGTCAAAGCAGGGCAAGGCAGGGCAGAAGAAGTGAAAGCAGGGCAGGGCAGGGCATGGAAGGGCAGGGCAGGGCAAGGGAAAGCAGGACAGGGCAAGGCAGGGCAGGGCAAGGGAAAGCAGGGCAGGGCAAGGGGAAGGCAGAGCAAAGCAAGGCAGGGCAGGGCGTGGCAGAGCAGATCAGGGCAGGGCAATGCAAGAAATACACGGCAGGGTAGGGGAAGGCAGGGCAAAGCAGGGCAGGGCACAGCCGGGCAGGGCAAGGCAAGGAAAGTCAGGGCAAGGCTGGGCTGGGCAGGGCTTGACAAGGCAAGGCAAGGAAAGTCAGGGCAAGGCTGGGCTGGGCAGGGCTTGGCAGGGCAAGGCAAGGAAAGTCAGGGCAAGGCTGGGCTGAGCAGGGCTTGGCAGGGCAAGGCAGGCAATGCAATGCAGTGCAGGGCAGGGCGGAGCAGGGAAAACAGGGTAAGGCAGGACAGGGTGGGGCAGGGTAGGAAAAGGCCGAGGCAGGGCCAAGCAAGGCAAGGAAAAGATAGTGCAGGGCAAGGCAGGGCAGGGCAGGGCAAGTGAAGGCAGGGCAGGGCAGTTAAGGGCACGGCAAGGCAAGGAAAGTCAGGGCAAGGCTGGGCTGGGCAGGGCTTGGCAGGGCAAGGCAAGGCAATGCAGTGCAGGGCAGGGCAGGGCAAAGGTAGGCAGGGCAGGGCAAGGGTAGGCAGGGCAGGGCAGGGCAAGGGTAGGCAGGGCAGGGCAGGGCAAGGGAAGGCAGGGCAGGGCAATGGAAGGCAGGGCAGTGCAAGGGAAGGCAGGGCAGAGCAGGGCAAGGGAAGGCAGGGCAGGGCAGGGCAGGGCAAGGGACAGCAGGGCAAGGCTGGGCAGGGCAAGGTAAGGCAGGGCAAGGCAGGGCAGGGCAGGGCAAGGTAAGGCAGGGCAGGGCAGGGCACAGTAAGGCAGGGCAAGGTAAGGCAGGGCAAGGGAAGCCAGGGCAAGGCAAGGATAGCCAGTGCAAGGCAAGGCAAGGCAGGGCAAGGCAAGGATAGACAGGGCAGGGGAAGGCAGGGTAGGGCAAGGCAAGGCAAGAAAATTAAGGCAAGGCTGGGCTGGACAAGGCAGAGCAAGGCAGGGCAGAACAGGGCAGGGCAGGGCAAGGGAAGGCAAGGCAGGGCAAGGTAGGGAAGGTTGGGCAGGGAAAGTCAGGGCAGAGCAAGGCATGCAAAGCAGGACAGGGCAAGAGACAGCAGGGCAGGGCAAGGCTAGGTAAGGCAGGGCAGGGCAAGGGAATGCAAGGCAAACAAGGGAAGGCAAGGTAGGGCAGGGCAGGGTATGGCGGGGCTTGGCAGGGCAAGGTAAGGCAGAGCAGGGCAAGGCAAGGCATGTCAAAGCAGGGCAAGGCAGGGCAGAAGAAGTGAAAGCAGGGCAGGGCAGGGCATGGAAGGGCAGGGCAGGGCAAGGGAAAGCAGGACAGGGCAAGGCAGGGCAGGGCAAGGGAAAGCAGGGCAGGGCAAGGGGAAGGCAGGGCAAGGTAAGGCAGGGCAGGGCAGGGCACAGTAAGGCAGGGCAAGGTAAGGCAGGGCAAGGGAAGCCAGGGCAAGGCAAGGATAGCCAGTGCAAGGCAAGGCAAGGCAGGGCAAGGCAAGGATAGACAGGGCAGGGGAAGGCAGGGCAGGGGAAAGCAGGGCAAGGCAGGGCGGGGCGGGGCACGGTAATGCAAGGTCAGGCAAGGCAAGGCAGGGCGAGGCAGGGCAGATTCAAGGCAGGGCAGAACAGAGGAAGGAAAGTAAGGGCAGGGCAGGGCAAGGCAGGACAAGGTAGAGCAGGGCAAAGTAGGGCATGGCAGGGCAGTGTAAGGCGTGGCTTGGCGGGGCAATGCAGGACAAAGAAGGGCAGGGCAGGGTAAGGCAGGGCAAGGGAGGGCAAGTCGGGGCAAGGCAGGACAAGACAAGGGAAGGCAGAACAAGGCAAGGCAAGGTAGGTCAAGGCACGGCAGGGCAGAGCAATGCAAGGCAAGGCAGTGCAAGGCAGTACGGGTCAGGACAAGGCAGGTCAGGGAAAGGCAAGGCAGGGCAGGCCAGGGGAAAGAAGGGCAGTGGAAGGCAGGGCAGGGTGAAGCAGGTTAAGGCAAGGAAGAGAAGGCAGGGCAGGGGAAAATAGGGCAAGGCAAGGCAGTGCAGGGCAGGGCAGGGCAAAGAAGGGCATCGCAGGGCAGCGTAAGGCGGGGCGTGGCAGGACAATGCAGGACAAGTTAGGGCAGGGCAAGGCAAAGCAAAGCAGTGCAGTGCAGGGCAGGGCGGAGCAGGGAAGGCAGGGCAAGGCAGAACAGGGTGGGGCAGTGTAGTGCAGGGCGGGGCAGGGCCAAGCAGGGCAAGGTAAAGATAGTGCAGGGCATGGCAGGGCAGGGCAAGGCAAGGCAAGGCAAGGATAGGCAGGGCAGGGTTGGGCAGGGCAGATCAGGGAAGGACAAGGCAAGGAATACATGGCAGGGTAGGGAAAGGCTGGACAAAGCAGGGCAGGGCACAGCTGGGCAGGGCAAGGTAAGGAAAGCCAGGGCAAGGCTGGGCTGGGCAGGGCAGGGCACAGCCGGGCAGGGCAAGGTAAGGAAAGTCAGGGCAAGGCTGGGCTGGGCAGGGCATGGCAGGGTAGGGCAAGGTAAGGTAGGGCAGGAGAAGGTAAGGCATGGCAAAGCAGGGCAGGGCAAGGCATGCAAAGCAGGGCAGGGCAAGGCAAGTTAAGGCAGGGCAGGGCAGGGTAGGGCAGGGCAAGGCAGAGCAAGGCTGGACAAGGTAAGGCAAGGCAGGGCAAGGCAAGGAAGGACAAGGCAGGGCAGAGCAGAGGAAGGAAAGGAAGGGCAGGGCAAGACAAGTCAAGGCAAGGCAGGGCAGGGCAAAGAAGGGCATCGCAGGACAGCGTAAGGCAGGGCGTGGCAGGACAATGAAGGACAAGGTAGGGCAGGGCAAGGCAAGGCAAGTCAGAGCAGGGAAGGCAGGGCAAGGCAGGACAGGGTGGGGCAGGGTAGTGCAGGGCGGGGCAGGGCCAAGCAGGGCAAGGCAAAGATAGTGCAGGGCAAGGCAAGGATAGGCAGGGCAAGGTAAGGAAGGGAAGGGTGGGGCAGGGCAGATCAGGGCAGGTCAAGGCAAGGAAAGTTAGGTCAAGGCTGGGCTGGGCTGGTCTTGGCAGGGCAAGGCAGGGCAGAACAGGGCAGGGCAAGGAAAGGCAAGGCAGGGCAGGGCAAGGTAAGGCAGGGCATGGTGGGGCAGGGTAGATCAAGGAACGGCAAGGCAAGAAATACACGGCAGGGTAGGGGAAGGCAGGGCACAGCCGGGCAGGGCAAGGCAAGGAAAGCCAGGGCAAGCTTGGGCTGGGTAGGGCTGGGCAGGGCAAGGCAAGAAAATTAAGGCAAGGCTGGGCTGGGCAGGGCAGGGCAAGGCAAAGCAAAGCAGTGCAGGGCAGGGCAGGGCGGAGCAGGGAAGGCAGGGCAAGGCAGGACAGGGTGCGGCAGGGTAGTACAGGGCAGGGCAGGGCCAGGCAGGGCCAAGCAGGGCAAGGTAAAGATAGTGCAGGGCAAGGCAGGGTAGGGCAAGGCAAGGCAAGAAAATTAAGGCAAGGCTGGGCTGGGCAAGACAGAGCAAGGCAGGGCAGAACAGGGCAGGGCAGGGCAAGGGAAGGCAAGGCAGGGCAAGGTAGGGAAGGTTGGGCAGGGAAAGTCAGGGCAGAGCAAGGCATGCAAAGCAGGACAGGGCAAGAGACAGCAGGGCAGGGCAAGGCTAGGTAAGGCAGGGCAGGGCAAGGGAATGCAAGGCAAACAAGGGAAGGCAAGGTAGGGCAGGGCAGGGTATGGCGGGGCTTGGCAGGGCAAGGTAAGGCAGAGCAGGGCAAGGCAAGGCATGTCAAAGCAGGGCAAGGCAGGGCAGAAGAAGTGAAAGCAGGGCAGGGCAGGGCATGGAAGGGCAGGGCAGGGCAAGGGAAAGCAGGACAGGGCAAGGCAGGGCAGGGCAAGGGAAAGCAGGGCAGGGCAAGGGGAAGGCAGAGCAAAGCAAGGCAGGGCAGGGCGTGGCAGAGCAGATCAGGGCAGGGCAATGCAAGAAATACACGGCAGGGTAGGGGAAGGCAGGGCAAAGCAGGGCAGGGCACAGCCGGGCAGGGCAAGGCAAGGAAAGTCAGGGCAAGGCTGGGCTGGGCAGGGCTTGACAAGGCAAGGCAAGGAAAGTCAGGGCAAGGCTGGGCTGGGCAGGGCTTGGCAGGGCAAGGCAAGGAAAGTCAGGGCAAGGCTGGGCTGAGCAGGGCTTGGCAGGGCAAGGCAGGCAATGCAATGCAGTGCAGGGCAGGGCGGAGCAGGGAAAACAGGGTAAGGCAGGACAGGGTGGGGCAGGGTAGGAAAAGGCCGAGGCAGGGCCAAGCAAGGCAAGGAAAAGATAGTGCAGGGCAAGGCAGGGCAAGGGAAGGCAGGGCAAGACAGGGCAAGGCAAGGTAAGACAAAGCAGTGCAAGGCAACGTAAGGCATGGCAAAGCAGGTCAGGGCCAGGCAAGCTATACAGGGCAGGGCAAGGGATGGCAAGGCAGGGCAAGGCAAAGTAAGGTGGGGCTTCGCAGGGTAGGGTAAGGCGGGGCTTGGCAGGGCAAGGATAGGCAGAGCAGGGTTAGGCAGGGCAAGGCAAGACAAGACAAGGCAGGGCGGGTCAGAGCAAGGCAGGACACGGTGGGGCAGGCAAGGTAAGGAAGACAAGGCAGGGCAGTGGAAGTCAGGATAGGGCAGGGCAAGGCAAGGTAAGGCAAGGAAAGGCAGGGAAGGTAGGTCAGAGCAAGGTAGGGCAGGGAAAGGCAAGGCAGGGCAGGTCAAGGGGAAGGCAGAGCAAATCAAGGCAGGGCAGGGCAGGCCAGGGCAGATCAGGGCAGGGCAAGGCAAGGAATAAACAGCAGGGTAGGGGAAGGCAGGGCAAAGCAGGACAGGGCACAGCCAGGCAAGGCAAGGCAAGGAAAGCCAGGGCAAGGCAAGGCAATGCAGTGCAGTGCAGGGCAGGGCGGAGCAGGGAAGGCAGGACAGGGTGAGGCAGGACAGGGTGGGGCAGGGTAGTACAGGGCAGGGCAGGGCCAGGCAGAGCCAAGCAAGGCAAGGCAAAGATAGTGCAGGGCAAGGCAGGGCCAGACAGGGCCCAGCAGGGCAAGGCAAAGATAGTGCAGGGCAAGGCAGGACCGGGCAGAGCAAGTGAAGGCAGGGCAAAGTAAAGCATAATAAGGCATGCAAAGCAGGGCAGGGCAAGGCAGGGCAGAACAGGGCAATGGAAGGCAGGACAGCAGGGCAAGGGAAGGCTGGGCAGGGCAAGGGAAGGCATGGTAGGGCAGAGCAAGGGAAGGCAGGGTAGGGCAGGGCAAGGCAGGGCAGGGCAGGGCAAGGGACGGAAGGGCAAGGCAAGGTAAACCAGGGCAGGGCACGGTAAACCAGGGCAGGGCAAGGATAGGCATGGCAGGGCAAGGCAAGGCAAAAAATGGCAAAGCAGGGTGACGCAGGGCAGGGCTAGGGAAGGCAGGGAAGCGCAGGGCAGGGCATGGCATTGTAAGGCAGGGCTATGCAGGGAAGTGCAGGGCATAGCAGGTCGGAGCAGGGAAGGCAGGGCAAGGCAGGGCGAAACAGGGCAGGGCAGGGCAAGGCAGGGCAGAACAGGGATGGGCACGGCAGGGCAAGGGAAGGCAGGGCAGTGAAGGGCAGGGCAAGGTAAGGCATGGCAAAGCAGGGCAGGGCAGGGTATGCAAAGCAGGGCAGGGCAAGGCAGGGCAGAGCAGGGCAGGGCAAGGCAAAGATAGTGCAGCACAAGGCAGAGCAGAGCAGGGCAAGGGAAGGCAGGGCAGGGCAGGGAAAGGTAAGGCATGCAAAGCAGGGCAGGGCAAGGCAGAGCAAGGCAGGGCAAGGCAGGGCAAGGTAAGGCAGGGTAGGGAAGGGCAAGGGAAGGCAGGGCAGGGAAGGGCAAGGGAAGGCAGGGCAGGGAAGGGCAAGGGAAGGCAGGGCAGGGAAGGGCAGGGCAAGGGATGGCAGGGCAGGGCAGGGGATGGCAGGGCAGGGCAGGGCCACGCAGGGTGAGGCAAAGATAGTGCATGGCAAGATACGGCATGGCAAAGAAGGGCAGAACAGGGCAGGGCAGGGCAAGGGAAGGCAGGGCAGGGTAGAGCAGTGCAAGGCAAAGATAGAGAAGGGCAAGGCAGGGCAGGGCAAGGGAAGGTAGGGTAGGGCTGGGCAAGGGAAGGCATGGCAGGGCAAGGCAGGGCAGTGCAAGGCAGGGCAGGGCAGGGCAAGGTAGGGCAGGACAGGGTAGGGCAGGGTAAGGTGGGGCAGGGCAGGGCAAGGCAAGGATAGGCAGCGCAAGGCAGGGCAAGGCAAGGAAGACAAGGCAGGGTGTATCAGAGCAAGGCAGGTCAGGTTGGGGCAGGCAAGGTATGGAAGACAAGGCAGGGCAGGGGAAGTCACGATACGGCAGGGTAGGGCAAGGCAAGGAAAGGCAAAGAAAGGTAGGGAAGGCGGGTCAGAGCAAGGTAGGGCAGAGAAAGACAGGTCAGGGCAGGTTAGGGGAAGGCAAAGCAGGGTGAAGCAGGGCAAGGCAAGGAAGACAAGGCAGGGCAGGGGAAAATAGGGCAGGGCAGGGGAAGGCAAGGCAGGGCTGGTCAAGGGGAAGGCAGAGCAAAGCAGGGCAGGGCAGGGCGGGGCAGTGCAGATCAGAGCAGGGCAAGGAACACAAGGCAGGGTAGGGGAAGGCAGGGCAAAGCAGGGCAGGGCACAGCCGGGCAGGGCAAGGAAAGGAAAGTCAGGGCAAGGCTGGGATGGGCTGGGCTTGGCAGGGCAAGGCAAGGCAAGGAAGTGCAGTGCAGGGCAGGGCGGAGCAGGGAAGGCAGGGCAAGGCAGGACAGAGTGGGGCAGGGTAGTACAGAGCGGGACAGGGCCAGGCAGAGCCAAGCAAGGCAAGGCAAAGATAGTGCAGGATAAGGCAAGGCCAGGCAGGGCAGAACAGGGCAGGGCACAACAATAATAGGCAGGGCAGGGCATGACAAAGCAGGGCAAGGCAAGGAAAGTCATGGCAAAGCAGGGCAGGGCAAGGAATGCTAAGCAGGGCATGGCAGGGCAGGGCAGAGAAGGGCAAGGGAAGGCAAGGCAGGGAAAGGCAGGGTAAGGTGGGGCTTGGCAGGGCAAGGTAAGGCAGAACAAGGCAGGGCATGGCAAGGATAGGCATTGCAGGGTAAGGCAGGGCAAGGCAAGGAAGACAAGGCAGGGCAGGGGAAAATAGGGCAGGGCAGGGGAAGGCAAGGCAGGGCAGATCAAGAGGAAGGCAGAGCAAAGCAAGGCAGGGTAGGGCAGGGCGGGGCAGGGCAGGGCAGGGCAGGGCAAGGCAAGGAATACACGGTAGGGTAGGGGAAGGCTGGGCAAAACAGGGCAGGGCACAGCCGGGCAGGGCAAGGCAAGGAAAGTCAGGGCAAGGCTGGGCTGGGCTGGGCTTGGAAGGGCAAGGCAAGGCAAGGAAAGTCAAGGCCCATATGGGGCCCGATGGGGTATCCGTGGGACTGGCTTCCTAGTTTTAATCGGGAATGCCTCAGCTTCTTCTCTCATACAGATATTGCGCCTAGTTCTTATGCGCTCCGTTTCCCCAAGGTCTGCCACCAACGGGGCTGCCTGTTGGACGATAGCCTCCGAAGCCACTAAGGGGTTTAGTATGGAAACCAAAGTCCCATAAAGGTGAGAGGGGGCTTGCTGTAGTATTAGGTCTCGCATACCTGCCGTAAATTTTTCTGTATCAGGGCTTTCAAAGTTTTCTGAATACATAGCCTCTCTCATACCCAGTTCTCGGATGTATGCTTGGAGGTCCTCCATAGAGGACCATAAACCGGTATTAAGTGGAATGTCAGATTTGTTAGGCCATGTAAGGCGGCATGCTGCCATCAACCAATCTATAATAGAATGATTCTCATTAGTATAATGGATGGCAGCATATAATCTTTGCCTCCGGGCTGGGTGTATGGTTATAGATGCTAGTTTAGACATTTCTGTCCCACTAACTAATACGCTTTCAGCTCCTGCATCCCATAACCTCAGGAGCCATGATGGCATGCTTTCCCTTGGTTTTTGATGGAACCGTTGTACTAGGTCCATCAACTCACTTGCCATACATGGGCGAGCTGTCACATGCAAGCATGTTTCAGCAGGGGGCCATTGCTCAGGAGGCACTCCCGCTGGTCTATCTTGCACTTTTTTTGTTTTTTGAGTTATGATTGGTCAGATCTCAAATGGATCCTCCATAGATGGAGCTTCGAGATCCGATTTAGAGATCTTGACTGCTGAAACATCTAGGTCCGCTACTGCAGGGACCTGGGTGTCCTCCACTGATATGGTACGTATTTGTCTTGTTGGCACATCTAGTCCAGGCTTTTTTGCTACTAATGTGCCCAACTGTTGTTCCAATTTCTCAATTCGATCTCTTAACAACTGATTTTCAGATTCTATGTTTGTATTTGTTACATCTAATTTATGTAAAGCCATTATTAGTGGCCAGGCCACTGCAGAAGCAGCTAGCTGACGTTCTTTAGTAACTAGTATATCCTTATCTAGGCCTTGAAAATAATCCGTCAGCCGGGCTGGGGAAGGAGAAACATTCTTTGTAACCTGCAGGGGTCCCCATTTTTCAAGAACAGTGGCAAGACCATAATAGGGTGACCCTATAAATCCTGGAATTTGACCAGGAATTATTTGATCCAAAGGGAATAAAGTTGTCCCCCTTGCCCCATTTGAAAAGGTTCCAAATGAAAGACATGGTTAGTTATTGTATATGTATATATGTATATCTTTTTAAGCCTGCCTGGCTCGCCAATTGTAGGGCAAATAACCCTAAAGAAAGCACTTCAAGGAAGTGCAAGGCAGGGCAGGAGAAGACAGGGCAAAGCAAGACAGGGCAGTGCAGGGCGGGTCAGGGCATGGCAAGGAAGGGCAGGGCAAAGCAGGGCAAGGAATGACAGGGCAAGAGAAGGCAGGGCAGGGAAGGGAAAGCTAGGCAGAGCATAGCAAGGTAAGGCAGGGTGAGGCAAGCAATGGCAGGGCTGTGTAAGGGCACGGGCAAGGGGAAGAGCAAGGTAAAGGCAAGGCAGGGCAAGGCAAGGCAGGGTAGTGCAATGCAAGGCAAGGAAAGGCTGGGCAGGGCAGGGCAATAAAAGGCATGGCAAAGCAGGGCAAGGGAAGGCGGGGCAGGGCAGGGCAGGGCAGGACAGGGCATGGCAGGGCAAGGTAGGTCTGGGCAAATTAGGGCATGGCAGGGAAGGGCAAGGCAGGGCAAGGTAGAGCTGGGTAAAGTAAGGCAAATCAAGGCAGGGCAGGGCAGGGCAGGGCAAGGCTGGACAAGTTAAGGCAAGGCAGGACCGAGCAGAGGAAGGTAAGGAAGGGCAGGGCAAGGCAAGACAAGGCAAGGCAGGACAGGTCAGGGCAAGGCAAGGAAGGGCAGAGGAGGATAGGGTGGGGCAGGCAAGGTAGGGTACGGCAGGGCAGGGGAAGGCAAGGAAGACAAGGCAGGGCAGGGGAAAACAGGGCAGGTAAGAGTAGGGCAAGGCAAGTAAGACAAGGAAGGGCAGAAGAAGGCAGTACAGGGCAGGGCAGGGCAGTGAAGGGCAGGGCAGGGCAAGGGAAAGCAGGGTAGGGCAGGACAGGGCAAGGGAGGGCAGGGTAGGGCAGGGTAGTGCAGGGCAAGGGAAGGCAAAAAAAGGCAAGGCAGAACATGGCAGGGCAGGGCAGAGGAAGGCAGGGCAGGGTAGGGCAAGGCAGGGCAAGGTAGAACCAGGCAAAGTAGGGCATGCAAGGGCAGGGCAAGGCAGGGCAGGGCGGGGTAGGGCAATGCAAGGTCAGGCGTGGCAAGGCAGGGCAGGGCAGGGCAAGGTAGAGCAGGGCAAAGTAGGGCATGGCAGGGCAAGGCAAGGCATTGGAAAGCAAGGGAAGGCATGGTAAAACAGGGCAGGGCAGGGCAAGGCAGGGCAAGTCAAGGGAAGGCAGGGCAGGGCAAGTCAAGGCAGAACAAGGCAGGGCCGAGCAGAGGAATGCAAGGAAGGGCAGGGCAAGGCAAGACAAAGCAAGGCAGGGCAGGGCAGGGCAAGGCGGGGCTTGGCAAGGCAATGCAGGACAAGGTAGGGCAGGGCAAGGCAAGGCAGGGCAGGGCAAGTCGGGGAAAGGCAGGGCAAGTCAAGGGAAGGCACAACAAGGGAGAGCAAGGAAGGTCAAGTCAGGGCAGGGCAAGGCAAGACAGGGAAGGGCAGGGCAATGCAGAGCTGGGAAGGGCAGGCAGAGCAAGTCTGGACAAAGTAAAGCAAGGCAGGGCAGAGGTAGGCAGGGCAAGGCTGGGCAGGGCAAGACATGCAGGGCAGGGTAGGGCAATGCAAGGTCAGGCAAGACAGGGCAGGGCCGGGCAAGGGAGGGCAGGGTAGGGCAGGGCAGTGCAGGGCAAAGGAAGGCAGGGCAGGGCAAGGCAAGGCAAAAAAAGGCAAGGCAGAACATGGCAGGGCAGGGCAGAGGAAGGCAGGGCGGGGTAGGGCAAGGCAGGGCATAGCAAGGCAGGGCAGGGTGGGGTAGGGCAATGCAAGGTCAGGCAAGGCATGGCAAGGCAGGGCATAGCAAGGCAGGGCAGGGTGGGGTAGGGCAATGCAAGGTCAGGCAAGGCATGGCAAGGCAGGGCATAGCAAGGCAGGGCAGGGTGGGGTAGGGCAATGCAAGGTCAGGCAAGGCATGGCAAGGCAGGGCAGGGCAGGGCAGGGCAAGGAAGGGCAGGGTAAGGTAAGGCGGGGCTTGGCAGGGCAATGCAGGACAAGGTAGGGCAGGGTAAGGCAAGGCAGGGCAGGGCAAGTCGGGGCAAGGCAGGACAAGTCAAGGGAAGGCAGAACAAGGCAAGGCAAGGTAGGTCAAGGCACGGCAGGGCAGGACAATGCAAGGCAAGGCAGTGCAAGGCAGTACGGGTCAGGACAAAGCATGTTAGGGAAAGGCAAGGCAGGGCAGGACAGGGGAAAGAAGGGCAGGGGAAGGCAGGGCAGGGTGAAGCAGGTCAAGGCAAGGAAGACAAGGCAGGGCAGGGGAAAATAGGGCAGGGCAAGGCAAGGCAGGGCAATGCAAGGCAATGCAGCGCAGTGCAGGGCAGGGCAGGTCTGAGCAGGGAAGGCAGGGCAAGGCAGGACAGGGTGGGGCGGGGTAGTGCAGGGCAGGGCAGGGCAGGGCAGGGCAAGGTAGAGCCGGGCAAAGAAGGGCATGGCTGGGCAGGGCAAGGCAGAGCAAGGCTGGACAAGGTAAGGCAAGGTAGGGCAGGGGAAGGCAGGGCAGGGCAAGGCATGGCAGGGCAAAGCAGGGCAAGGAATGACAGGGCAAGACTAGACAGGGCAGGGCGGGGCAAAACAAGGTAGAGCATAGCAAGGTAAGGCAGGGCGAGGCGAGCAATGGCAGGGCAGGGTAAGGGCACAGGCAAGGGGAAGAGCAAGGTAAAGGCAAGGCAGGGTAGGGCAATGCAAGGCAAGGAAAAGCTAGGAAAGGCAGGGCAGGGCAAGGCAAGGCATGGCAAAGCAGGGCAGAGCAGGGCAGGGCAAGGCAGGGCAGGGCTAGGGAAGGCAGGGCAGGGCAGGGCAAGTCCAGGCAAAACAGGACAACTCAAGGGAAGGTAGAACACAGCAAGGCAAGGTAGGTCAAGGCAGGGCAGGGCAGAGTAAGGCAAGGCAAGGCAGGGCAGGGCAGGGCAAGGCAAGGCATGTTAGGGCAAGGCAGGGTAGGGCAGGGCGGGGCAGGGCAATTCAAGGTAAGGCAGGGCAAGGAAAGGCAGGGCAGAGCAGGGAAGGCAGGGCAGGGCAAGGGAAGGCAGAAAATAACAGGGCAGGGCATTGGAAGGTAAGGAAGTGGAGGGCAAGGTAGGGCCGGGTAAATTAGGGCATGGCAGGGCAGGGCAGGGCAGGGCAGGGCAAGGCAGGGCAATGAAAGGTCAGGCAAGGCAAGGCATGCCAGGGCAAGGCAGAGGAAAGCTGGATAAGATAAGGAAAGGCAGGGCAAGGGAAGGCAGGGCAAAGCAGGGCAAGGAAGTGCAAGTCAGGGCAGAACAAGGCAGGGCAGAGCAGAGGAAGGAAAGGAAGGGCAGGGCAAGGCAAGGCAGGGCAGGGCAGGGCAGGGCATGGCAGGGGAAGGTAGGGCCGGGCAAAGTAGGGCATGGCGGGGCAGGGCAGGGTAGGGCAATGCAATGTCAGGCAAGGCAAGGCATGGCAGGGCAGGACAAGGGAAGGCAGGGCAAGGAAAGGCAGGGCAGGGCGGGTCACGACAAGGCAGGGAAGGGCAAGGGAAGGGCAAGGTATGGCTGGGCAAAGTAGGGCAGGGCAAGGCAAGGCAGGGCAGGGCAGGGCAGGGCAGAGGAAGGTAGGACCGGGCAAAGTAGGGCATGGCAGGGCAAGGCATGGCAGGGGAAGGTAGGGCCGGGCAAAGTAAGGCATGGCAGGGCAGGACAGGGTAGGGCAATGCAATGTCAGGCAAGGCAAGGCATGGCAGGGCAGGACAAGGGAAGGCAGGGCAAGGAAAAGCAAGGAAAGGCAGGGCAGGGCGGGTCACAGCAAGGCAGGGAAGGGCAAGGGAAGGGCAAGGTATGGCTGGGCAAAGTAGGGCAGGGCAAGGCAGGGCAAGGTAGAGCCGGGCAAATAAGGCATAGCAGGGCAGGGCAGGGCAAAGCGGGGCAGGACGGGGTAGGGCAATGCAATATCAGGCAAGGAAAGGCATGGCAGGGCAGGCCAGGGCAGGGCAAGGCAGAGCAAGGCTGGACAAGGCAAGGCAAGGCAGGGCAAGGCAGGGCCGAGCAGAAAAAGGCAAGGAAGGGCAGGGTAAGGCAAGACAAGGCAAGGCAGGGCAGGTCAGGGCAAGGTAGGGCAGGGCAAAGAAGGGCATGGCAGGGCAGGGTAAGGTGGGGCTTGGCAGGACAATGCAGGACAAGGTAGAGCAGGGCAGGACACAGCAAGGCAGGGCAGGGCAGGGCAGGGCAAAGCAGGGCAAGGAATGACAGGGCAAGACAAGGCAGGGCAGGACGGGGAAAAGCAAGGCAGAGCATAGCAAGGTAAGACAGGGCGAGGCAAGTAAAGGCAGGGTAGGGCAATGCAAGGTAAGGAAAGGCAGGACAGGGCAAGGCAAGGCAGGGTAGGGCAATGCAAGGAAAGGAAAGGCAGGGCAGGGCAGGGCAATGCAAGCAAAGGCAAAGCAGGGTAAGGCAAGGCAAGGCAAAGCAAAGCAGGGCAGGGAAGGGCCGGACAAAGCAGGGAATGGCAAAGGAAGGCAGGGCAGGGCAGAGCAGGGCAAGGCAGAGCAAGGCTGGACAAGGTAAGGCAAGGCAGGGCAGGGCAAAGAAGGGCATGGCAGGGCAGGGTAAGACGGGGCTTGGCAGGGCAATGCAGGACAAGGTAGAGCAGGGCAGGGCACGGCAAGGCAGGGCAGGGCAAAGCAGGGCAAGGCGGGGAAAAGCAAGGCAGAGCATTGCAGGGTAAGTCAGGGCGAGGCAAGTAAAGGCAGGGCAAGGCAAGGCAGGGCAGGGAAGGGCAGGGCAGGGCAAGGTAGGGCAGGGCAAAGTAGGGCATGGAAGGGCAGCGTAAGGCGGGGCTTGGCAGGGCAATGCAGGACAAGGTAAGGCAGGGTAAGGAAAGGCAGGGCAGGGCAAGGCAAGGCAGGGCAGGGCAAGTCAGGGCAAGTCAAGGGAAGGCAGAACAAGGCAAGGCAAGGTAGGTCAAGGCACGGCAGGGCAGGGCAATGCAAGGCAAGGCAGTGCAAGGCAGTACGGGTCAGGACAAGGCAGGTCAGGGAAAGGCAAGGCAGGGCAGGTCAGGGGAAAGAAGGGCAGTGGAAGGCAGGGCAGGGTGAAGCAGGTTAAGGCAAGGAAGAGAAGGCAGGGCAGGGGAAAATAGGGCAGGGCAAGGCAAGGCAGTGCAGGGCAGGGCAGGTCTGAGCAGGGAAGGCAGGGTAGTGCAGGGTGGGGCAGGGCCAGGCAGGGCCAAGCAGGGCCAAGCAGGGCAAGGCAAAGATAGTGCAGGGCAAGGCAGGGCAGGGCAGGGCAAGGCAAGGCAAGGATAGGCAGGGCAATGTAAGGCAGGGCAAAGCAAGGTAAGGCAGTGCAAGGCACTACGGGTCAGCGAAAGGCAGGGCAGGGAAGGCAGGGCAAAGTAGGGCAGGGCAAAACAAGGCAGGGCACGGTAAAGCGGAGCTTGGCAGGGCAAAGCAAGGCAGGACGGGGCAGGGCAGTGCAGGGCAAGGAAGGGCAGGTTGGGTCTGGGCATATAAGGGTAGGGCAAGGCAAGGCAGGGCTGAGCGGGGCAGGGCAGAACAGGTGAAGGCAGGGCAGGGCAAGGTAGGGCAATTCAAGGTCAGACAAGGCAAGGAATGGCAAGGCATGGCAAAGCAGGGCAAGGCAGAGCAAGGCTGGACAAGGTAAGGCAAGGCAGGGCAGGGCAAAGTCGGGCATGGCAGGGAAAGGCACGGCAAGGCAAGACAGGGCAGGGCAAGTCTGGACGGAGCAGGGCAGAACAGGTGAAGGCAGGGCAGGGCGGGGTAGGGCAATTCAAGGTCAGGCAAGGCAAGGATTGGCTGAGCGGAACAGGGCAAGGCAGAGCAAGGCTGAGTAAGGGAAGGTAAGGCAAAGCAAGGCAGAACAAGGCAGGGCAGAGCAGAGGAAGGCAAAGAAGGGCAGGGCAAGGCAGGGCAGGGCGGGGCAAAGCAAGGCAGAGCATAGCAAGGTAAGGCAGGGCAAGGCAAGCAATGGCAGGGCAGGGTAAGGTCACGGGCAAGGGAAAGAGCAAGGTAAAGGCAAGGCAGGGCAAGGCAACACAGGGTAGGACAATGCAAGGCAAGGAATGGCTGGGCAGGGCAGGGCAGGGAATAGCATGGCAAGGCAGGGCAGGGCAGGGCAATGGAAGGCAGGGCAGGGCAAAGGAAGGCAGGGCAAGGCAAGGTAGGTCTGGGCAAATTAGGGCATGGCAGGGCAGGGCAAGGCAGGGCAAGGTAGAGCCGGGGAAAGTAAGGCATAGCAGGGCAGGGCATGGCAGGGTAAGGTAGGTCTGGGCAAATTAGGGCATGGCAGGGCAGGGCAAGGCAGGGCAAGGTAGAGCCAGGGAAAGTAAGGCATAGCAGGGCAGGGCAGGGCAAAGCAAGGCTGAACAAGGCAGGGCCGAGCAGAGGAAGGCAAGGAAGGGCAGGGCAGGGCAGGTCAGGGCAAGGCAAGGCAGGGCAGGGTAGGGTAGGGTGGGGCAGGGAAGTCAGGGCAGGGCAATGCAAGGTAAGGCAGGGCAAGGTAGGGTACGGCAGGGCAGGGGAAGGCAAGGAAGACAAGGCAGGGCAGGGGAAAACAGGGCAGGTCAGGGTAGAGCAAGGCAAGGAAGACAAGGATGGGCAGGGCAGGGCATAGCAGGGCAGGGCAAGGGAGAGTGGGGCAGGTCAGGGCAGGGCAAGGGAGAGCAGGGCAGGGCGGGGGTAGGGCAACGCAATGTCAAGCAGGGCAGGGTAGAGCAGGGCAAGGCAGAGCAAGGCTGGACAAGGTAAGGCAAGGCAGGGCAAGGCAAGGCAGAACAAGGCAGGGCAGAGCAGAGGAAGGAAAGGAAGGGCAGGGCAAGGCAAGACAAGGCAAGGCAGGGCAGGGCAAAGAAGGGCATCGCAGGGCAGCATAAGGCGGGGCGTGGCAGGGCAATGCAGGACAAGGCAATGCAGGGCAAGGCAAGGCAGGTCGGAGCAGGGAAGGCAGGGCAAGGCAGGACAGGGTGGGGCAGGGTAGTGTAGGGCGGGGCAGGGCCAAGCAGGGCAAGGCAAAGATAGTGCAGGATAAGGCAGGGCAGGGCAGGGCAAGGGAAGGCAGAACAGGGCAGGGCAAGGGAAGGCAGGGCAGGGCAAGGGAAGGCAGGGCAGGGCAAGGGAAGGCAGGGCAGGGCAAAGCAGGGCAAGGAATAGCTGGGCAAGACAAGGCAGGGCAGGGTGGGGCAAAGCAAGGCAGAGCATAGCAAGGTAAGGCAGGACGAGGAAAGCAATGGCAGGGCAGGGTATGGGCATGGGCAAGGGGAAGAGCAAGGTAAAAGCAAGGCAGGGCAAGGCAAGGCAGGGTAGGGCAATGCAAGGCAAGGAAAGGCTGGGCAGGGCAGGGCAAGGTAAAGGCATGGCAAAGCAGGGTAGGGTAATGCAGGGCAGGGCAAGGCAAGGGCATTGCAAGGGAAGGCAGGGCAGGGCAAGGTAAGGCAGGGCAGGGCATGATAGGGCAGGGCATGGCAGGGCAAGGTAGGTCTGGGCAAATTTGGGCATGGCAGGGCAGGGCAAGGTAGAGCCGGGGAAAGTAAGGCATAGCAGGGCAGGGCAGGGCAAGGCTGATCAAAGTAAGGCAAGGCAGGGCAAGGCAAGGCAGAACAAGGCAGGGCCGAGCAGAGGAAGGCAAGGAAGGGCAGGGCAGGGCAGGGCAGGGCAAGGCATGGCAAAGCACGTCAGGGCAAGGCATGGCAAAGCAAGTCGGGGTAGGGCAATGCAAGGTAAGGCAGGGCAAGGTAGGGTACGGCAGGGCAGGGGAAGGAAAGGAAGACAAGGCAGGGCAGGGGAAAACAGGGCAGGTCAGGGTAGAGCAAGGCAAGGAAGACAAGGAAGGGCAGAAGAAGGCAGGGGAGGGCATGGCAGGGCAAAGCAAAGCATGGCAAAGCAGGGCAGGGCAGGGCAAGGGAAGGCAGGGCAGGATGCATCAGGGCAAGGCAAAACAAGGCAAGGCAGAACAAGGCAGGGCAAGGCAAGGTTAGGCAGGGCAGGGTGCGTCAGGGCAGTGTGGGGCAAAGCAAGGTAAGGCAGTGCAAGGGAGTAGGGGTCACGCCAAGGCAGGTCAGGGAAAGGCAGGGCAGGTCAGGGGTAAGAAGGGCAGGGGAAGGCAGAGCAGGGTGAAGCAGGTCAAGGCAACGAAGACAAGGCTGGGCGAGGAAAATAGGGCAGGGCAAGGCAAGGATAGGCAGGGCAAGGCAAGGCACGGCAAAGCAGGGCAGGGCAAGGCAGGGCAGGGCAGAACTGGGCAAGGGAAGGCTAAGCAGGGCAAGGGAAGGCAGAGCAGGGCGGAGCAGGGCAGGGCTAAAGAAGGCAGGGCAGGGCAGGGCAATGCAGGGCAGGGCAATGCAGGGCAGCTCGGAGCAGGGAAGGCAGGGCAAGGCAGGACAGGGTGGGGCAGAGTAGTGCAGGACGGGGCAGGGTCAGGCAGGGCCAAGCAGGGCAAGGCAAAGATAGTGCAGGGCAAGTCAGGGCAAGGCAAGGCAACGCAAGGCAAGGTGAGGCAAGGCAAGGTAAGGCAGGGCAGGGTGGGGCAGGGCAAGGCAAGGAATACACAGCAGGGTAGGGGAAGGCAGAGCAAAGCAGGTCAGGGCACAGCCGGGCAAGGCAAGGCAAGGAAAGCCAGGGCAAGCCTGGGCTGGGTAGGGCTGGGCAGGGTAAGGCAAGAAAATTAAGGAAAGGCTGGGCTGGGCAGGGCAGGGTAAGGCAAGGCAAAGCAATGCAGTGCAGGGCAGGGCAGGGCGGAGCAGGGAAGGCAGGGCAAGGCAAAGATAGTGCAGGGCAAGGCAGGGCCAAGCAGGGCAAGGCAAAGATAGTGCAGGGCAAGGCAGGGCCAAGCAGGGCAGGGCAGCGCAGGGAAAGGGAAGGCAGGGAAGGGCAGGGCAGTGCAGGAAGGGCAGGGCAAGGTAAGGCATGGCAAAGCAGGGCAGGGCAAGGCATGCAGAGCAGGGCAAGGCAGAGCAGGGCAGGGCAAGGCAAGGGAAGGCAAGGAAGGGCAGGCAGGGTAAGGCGGGGCTACGCAGGGCAGGGTAAGGCAGAACAAGGCAGGGCAAGGAAGGGCAAGACAAGAAAGACAAGGCAGGGAGGGTCAGAGCAAGGCAGGTCAGGGTGGGGCAGGCAAGGAAAGGGAGACAAGGCAGGGCAGGGGAAGTCAGGATAGGGCAGTGCAGGGTAAGGCAAGGAAAGGCACGGAAGGCGGGTCAGAGCAAGGTAGAGCAGGGAAAGACAGGTCAGGGCAGGTTAGGGGAAGGCAAAGCAGGGTGAAGCAGGGCAAGGCAAGGAAGACAAGGCAGGGCAGGGGAAAATAGGGCAGGGCAGGGGAAGGCAAGGCAGGGCTGGTCAAGGGGAAGGCAGAGCAAAGCAAGACAGGGCACGGTGGGGCAGGGCAGATCAGGGCAGGGCAGGGCAGGGTAGGGGAAGGCAGGGCAAAGCAGGGCAGGGCACAGCCGGGCAGGGCAAGGCAAGGAAAGTCAGGGCAAGGCTGGGCTGGGCAGGGCTTGGCAGGGCAAGGAAAGGAAAGTCAGGGCAAGGCTGGGCTGGGCAGGGATTGGCAGGGCAAGGCAAGGCAATGCAGTGCAGGGCAGGGCAGGGCAGGGCAGGGCAGGTGTATTGGGATTGCCTGGTCACAGCCTGAACCAGTGAATGAGCATCTGAGTGACCGGAGCGGAGGAGCCCAGGTCCACCCGACCTCTCGCTCTCTCCCTCTCGGTGGTGCTTCCGGAGGTGCTTCCAGGAGCACAGATCCGCTCGGAGCCTGCGCGGGTTGCCTCCCCCCTCTCTGGCTCTCTTCCTTCTGGCGCGCCAGCGTTCGAACGAGAGGCGGCTGCGTTCCTCAGCCTAAACGGTCGCCGGGAGGGGTGAGTTCGTTCCCCCTTATCTGTAACATCTCTTTCTGTAGCGCCACTACCTCAAATAAAAGCTCTGTCACCGCCTTTGCTTGCTTTACACTTGGCGAGCCAGGCAGCCTAATACCTTTTAAAAACATTCACTATGACCCTTCTAAGTAACATCGTGGGGTGGTTTTCACGGGGAAAGACCACCCCCTTAAATGACCTTTTGCCCGGTCATATCCCGGGATTTCTAGGATCCCCATACCACGGGGTTGCTGTTATTATTGAAAAATGGGGCCCCCTGCGAGATGGAGGAAACCTCCATGAATCCCCGTCCCGACTAGCTGACTATTTTCTCTCTCTGACTAAAAACGTACTGACTACTCGGGAGCGGCAATTAGCTGCGTCTACGGTGGCATGGCCGCTGCTGATAGCCTTAAACCAGATGAACACATCTGAAGGGGATCTGCTTGATGAAAATCAACTCTTGCGTGACCGTATTGAAGAATTAGAAAGACAAATTGCAATTTTGACAGGAAAAACACCAAAACCGGTCACTCCCATACGGAAGGTCCGGAATATCTCCCTAGAAGTCACCGGGGACCCTGTAGAAGACAACCCGCATAATCTGGTTTCTGAAGATGAAGGCACTAAAAGGTCGGATCTCGAAGTTCCACTCGAGCTAGATCCCTTTGAGATCCGACCAGTTGTAACCCAAAAAACAAAAAAAATACAGGATAGACCAGTGGGGCTACCCCCTGACCAGTGGCCCCCTGCCCATAGCACTTTTCATGTAACAGCTCGCCCATATACAGCAGCTGAACTGATGGATTTATTACAGCGGTTTAGACAAAAACCAAGAGAGAGTGTACCAGCATGGCTGCTCCGCTTATGGGACATGGGGGCAGAAGGTGTTATGGTAAATGGGCCAGAAATTTCAAAACTGGCATCCATTACCATTCACCCTGCCCTCAGACAGAGGCTATATGCCACCGTCCAACATAATGATGAAAATCATTCCTTAATTAAATGGTTAACAGCTGCGTGCCGTATAACATGGCCAAACAAAAGTGACATCCCTTTAAATACAGGTCTATGGTCTTCTATGGAAGATCTGCAAAATTATATTCGGGAACTGGGTATGAGAGAGGCAATCTATGAGGAAGATTTTGAGAGCCCAGACCTGATGAAATTCTCAGCAGGAATGAGAGACCTTATCCTGCAGCAAGCTCCATCTCATCAGTATGGTACTTTGGTATCCATACTGAACCCCCTAGTGGCCTCAGAGGCCATCATACAACAGGCTGCCCAACTGGTGGCAGATCTGGGGGAGACAGAGCGCCTGCGTGCTAGGCGCAATGTCCGAATGGTGGTGGAAAGTTCAGAGATCCATCCACCACCACGACCTAGGAGACCAGCCTCTAAGGTAATCCAATCTGGACCCATCAGAGTATCGAGAAGACAAATGTTTAATGACCTGCTGAGAGCAGGAGTTCGATTTGAAAAGATTGATGGGCAGCCTAATCAGGTATTACTACAACTATGGAAACAGTTGCCCAATGATCAAAGATTCCGGTCCTCTCCCAAAAGGGAAGGAATTCGATTTATAGAACACATTCCACAAGACACATGGAATCTGGAAGATTTCATGGTGCCATCGAAAAGACGTAAACCTCCTCAGGCGGCCCGGGCAGCCACAGTCGAGCCGTCAGAGGAAAAAGACTTGGGGATTGCAGAGCTGATGGCATGACAGGGGAGCCAAAATTCCCCAGGACTAGGGTCTCTACAGGAGACCAGAGATCCTATGTTGAATTAACTATTCATTGGTCAAGAAAGAGTGTACAACGAGTGATGGCGCTGGTAGATACTGAGGCAGAAACATCCATCATATATGGGGACCCAAATAAATTCCTGGGCACTAAGGCTATGATAGGTGGGTTTGGGGGGCAGATGATCCCCGTAACCCAAACGTGGTTGAAACTGGGGGTTGGACGTCTTCCACCTCAGGAGTACAAGGTATCTATTGCCCCAGTTCCAGAGTACATATTGGGGATAGACATCTTGTGGGGTCTGACTCTCCAGACCACTGTGGGAGAGTTCAGACTAAGGGAAAGATGTATTAGTATCCGGGCAGTGCAGGCAATTTTAAGGGGCCATGCAAAAATGGAGCCCATTTGTTTGCCACAACCCCGCCGGATAACAAATACGAAACAATACAGACTCCCTGGTGGGCAAGAAGAAATTACCAAGACTGTGCAGGAGTTGGAGAGAGTAGGGATTATTAGACCTGCACACAGCCCATACAGCTCCCCCATATGGCCAGTCAGGAAGTCAGATGGTACATGGCGAATGACGGTAGACCACAGAGAACTAAATAAAGTCACTCCACCGATACATGCAGCCGTACCCAACATTGCCTCCCTCATGGATACGTTAAGTAGAGAAATAGAAACATATCATTGTGTTTTGGATTTAGCAAATGCATTTTTTAGCATTCCAATTGCTGAGGAATCTCAAGACCAGTTTGCATTTACATGGGAGGGCAGGCAGTGGACTTTTCAAGTCCTACCTCAGGGATACGTGCATTCACCTACATTCTGCCATAACCTGATAGCACGTGACTTGGCAAATTGGAATAAACCATCTACCGTCAAAATGTACCATTACATTGATGATCTGATGCTGACATCCAACTCAATTGAGGCATTAGAGAAGGCATTACCATCATTAACCGCTTATTTACAGGAAAAAGGATGGGCTATAAACCCACAGAAAGTCCAAGGACCGGGGTTATCCGTTAAATTCCTGGGCGTTATCTGGTCAGGTAAGACTAAGGTCTTACCCAGCGCGATCATAGATAAGATTCAAGCGTTCCCCGTTCCCACAACACCAAAAGAGTTGCAGGAGTTCTTGGGTATATTAGGATACGGGCGATCCTTTATACCCCACTTAGCACAACTCCTAAAACCTCTCTATCGATTAACAAAAAAAGGCCAAGTATGGGATTGGGGTAAAATGGAGCAAGATGCCTTCCAGCAGGCAAAAATAGCTGTTAAACAGGCCCAGGCACTGGGTGTATTCGATCCAACCCTTCCAGCCGAACTAGATGTGCATGTAACTCAAGAAGGGTTTGGCTGGGGTCTGTGGCAGCGCCAGAGTTCTGTTTGGACCCCCATTGGGTTCTGGTCACAGGTTTGGCACGGAGCAGAAGAAAGATACAGCATGGTTGAAAAGCAGTTATTGGCTACCTATTCTGCACGGCAGGCGGTAGAACCGATAACTCAAACTGCAGAAGTTATTGTTAAAACAACTTTGCCAATTCAGGGGTGGGTAAAAGATCTAACCCACATCCCTAAGACAGGGGTGGCCCAATCACAAACAGTGGCACGCTGGGTTGCCTACCTCAGTCAGAGAAGCCGCCTGTCATCATCTCCACTGAAGGAAGAACTGCAGAAGATACTTGGCCCAGTAACATATCACAGTGAAACACCTGAGGAAATAATTGTCACTCGTCCAGAGAAGAGTCCTGTACAGGAGGGGAAATACCCTATTCCAGAAGATGCCTGGTACACAGATGGATCCAGCAGAGGGAACCCAAGTAGGTGGCGAGCTGTCGCATACCAACCCTCAACTGAAACAATATGGTTCGACGAAGGGGATGGACAAAGTAGCCAGTGGGCTGAGCTACGAGCTGTGTGGATGGTGATAACTCAAGAACCGGGCGATGGCGCATTGAATGTCTGCACAGATAGCTGGGCAGTCTACCGAGGGCTCACGCTCTGGATAGCACAGTGGGCCACTCAGGACTGGGCGATCCATGCTCGACCTATCTGGGGCAAAGATATGTGGGTTGATATATGGAACGTGGTTAGGCACAGGACTGTACCAGCATACCACGTTTCTGGACATCAACCCTTGCAGTCGCCAGGTAATGATGAAGCTGGCACTCTGGCTCGAGTTCGATGGCTAGGAAATACATCAGCCAAAGATATTGTCCATTGGTTGCATCGGAAATTACGGCATGCAGGACAGAAAACCACGTGGGCAACAGCTAAAGCATGGGGGCTGCCCATACAGTTACTGGATATTGTCCAGGCATGTCAGGACTGTGACGCTTGCTCACGAATGAGACCATGACCTCTGCCAGAAACAACGGCCCATTTTGCCAGAGGACACAACCCTTTACAACGATGGCAGATCGATTATATAGGTAACCTTCCTCGATCTGAGGGGGCCAGATATGCCCTAACCTGTGTTGACACAGCAAGTGGATTGATGCAAGCCTATCCTGTAGCGAAGGCAAACCAAGCCTATACCATTAAAGCTCTAACTAGGTTGATGGCATCATATGGGACTCCTGAGGTCATGGAGAGTGACCAAGGTACACATTTCACAGGTACAACTGTACAAAAGTGGGCTGAAGAAAACAACATGGAATGGCGGTTTCACCTGCCCTATAATCCAACGGGAGCAGGCTTAATAGAAAGGTATAACGGAATCCTGAAGGCTGCTCTGAAGGCAGATTCACAGTCCTTGCAGGGGTGGACCAAGAGGCTTTATGCAACCCTGCGGGACTTAAATGAGAGACCGAGGGATGGCAGACCCAGCGCTTTAAGAATGTTGCAGACAACTTGGGCCTCCCCACTTAGGATACAAATCACTAGCAAAGACACCAAACTTAAGCCCCAAGTTGGCACCATGAATAATCTTCTGCTCCCTGCCCCTGATGACCTAGAGCCTGGGAAACACAAGGTAAAATGGCCTTGGAAGGTGCAAGTAGGACCAAAATGGTGTGGTCTCCTTGCACCTTGGGGGAGATTGTTAGAGGTTAGGGGATCAGTAAAGCCTCCTGTGGTCGGTGCATGGCCAACAGAGGTTGTAGTTGACACTCCGATTTTCATTGCAAAGGGGACATTAATCATGTCCTTATGGCAAATTAGAACTCCCCCCTTGGTACCTGATATAGTGATCCAACCACAGATATCAGGCCAAAGGGTATGGTATCGAAGGCCAGGCCATGCTCCAGTACAGGCAGAGGTATTGACTCAAGACCGAAATACAGCCTGTATCTTACCATGGAGGGCAGACTTACCCCTCCTTGTACCTGTTAAACATCTGTATTACTCCCCTTGAGGTTATGAAGTTCACAGGACAGCCGGCAGGAGCAACACCACTCCAGCATGCTCCAGTGACCATGAGGAAACATCATGACATCCGGTGGTGGACTGCTGAACTTTCGGCAACTGTTGAGTGTGAACCTACTGGTCCTTAAAGAAGATACGACTCTGGAAGGAACATCAAGTACTGGCCCAAGAAAACCACAAGAAGGGACTACAAATAATGGCCTTCAGTGCCTAAACATTCTATATTGGGGCGGGTATTGTACACGCGTCGCGATGTACTTGGTATTTTGAGCCATCGGAACAGCAGGAGATTATGCTCAACCTGCTCAGTTGCTGGTTCATGCTGTGAAGGCGTGGAGTGTAGTGGGATTGCCTGGTCACAGCCTGAACCAGTGAATGAGCATCTGAGTGACCGGAACAGAGGAGCCCAGGTCCACCCGACCTCTCGCTCTCTCCCTCTCGGTGGTGCTTCAGGAGGTGCTTCCGGGAGCACAGATCCGCTCGGAGCCTGCGCGGGTTGCCTCCCCCCCTCTCTGGCTCTCTTCCTTCTGGCGCGCCAGCGTTCGAACGAGAGGCGGCTGCGTTCCTCAGCCTAAACGGTCGCCGGGAGGGGTGAGTTCCTCCTTATCTGTAACATCTCTTTCTATAGCGCCACTACCTCAAATAAAAGCTCTGTCACCACCTTTGCTTGCTTTACAGCAGGTTAGGGGAAGGCAAAGCAGGGTGAAGCAGGGCAAGGCAAGGAAGACAAGGCAGGGCAGGGGAAAAAAGGGCAGGGCAGCGGAAAACAAGGCGGGGCAGGTCAAGGGGAAGGCAGAGCAAAGCAAAACAGGGCGGGGCAGGGCAGATCAGGGCAGGGCAAGGAAAGGAATACACGGCAGGTTAGGGGAAGGAAAGGCAAAGCAGGGCAGGGCACAGCCGGGCAGGGCACAGCCGGGCAGGGCAAGGCAAGGCAATGCAATGCAGTGCAGGGCAGGGCGGAGCAAGGAAGGCAGGGCAAGGCAGGACAGGGTGGGGCAGGGTAGTACAGGGCGGGGCAAGGCCAGGCAGGGGCAAGCAGGGCAAGGCAAAGATAGTGCAGGGCAAGGCAAAGATAGTGCAGGGCAAGGCAGGGCAGGGCAGGGCAGGGCAAGGGAAGGCAAGGCAAAGTAAAGCATCGTGAGGCCTGCAAAGCAGGGAAGGGCAAGGCAGGGCCGAGCAGGGCAGAGCAAGGGAAGGCAGGGCAAAGTAAAGCATGGTAAGGCATGCAAAGAAGGGCAGGGCAAGGCAGAGCAGGGCAGGGCAAGGCAAGGCAGGGCCGAGCAGGGCAGGACAAGGTAAGGCATGGCAGGGCAAGGGACGGCATGGCAGGGCAAGGGAAGGGAAGGCTGGGCAAGGGAAAGGAAGGCAGGGCAGGGAAGGGTAATGCGGGTCTTGACAGAGCAAGGTAAGGCAGAACAAGGCAGGGCAAGGCAAGGATAGTCAGGGCAGGGTAAGACAAGGCAAGACAAGGAAGACAAGGCAGGGCGGGTCAGAGCAAGGCAGGTCAGGGAAAGGCAAGGCAGGGCAGGTCAGGGGAAAGAAGGGCAGGGGAAGGCAGGATAGGGCAGGGCAGGGCAAGGCAAGGTAAAGCAAAGAAAGGCAGGGAAGGCAGGGCAGAGCAAGGTAGGGCAGGGAAAGGCAGGTCAGGGCAGGTTAGGGGAAGGCAAAGCAGGGTGAAGCAGGGCAAGGCAAGGAACACAAGGCAGGGCAGGGGAAAATAGGGTAGGGCAGGAAAAGGCAAGGCAGGGAAGGTCAAGGAGAAGGCAGAGCAAAGCAAGGCAGGGCAGGACGGGGCAGGGCAGATCAGGGCAGGGCAAGGCAAGGAATACACTGCAGGGTAGGGGAAGGCAGGGCAAAGCAGGGCAGGGCACAGCCGAGCAGGGCAAGGCGAGGCAAGTCAGGGCAAGGCTGGGCTGGGTAGGTCTTGGCAGGGCAAGGCAAGGCAATGCAGTGCAGAGCAGGGCAGGGCGGAGCAGGGAAGGCAGGGGAAGGCAGGACAGGGTGAGTCAGGGTAGTACAAGGTGGGGCAGGGCCAGGCAGGGCAGGGCAGTGCAGGGCAAGGTAAGGCAGGGCAATGCAAGGAAGACAAGGCAGGGCGGGTTAGAGCAAGTCACGTCAGGGTGGGGCAGGCAAGGTGTCACGGTGGTATCCGTGACAGTAACCCAAGGGGGAACCGAGAAGGGAAAAAAAAGAAGGGAACGAAAAAAACTGCCCCGTGGCCCGCAGCCGCCTCAGCAGAGCCGCATGCTCCAGGGGGGGGAGGGGGAAACAGAGAGAATAGAGGGTATGTAGAAAAACAAAACACAACGGCACGATCTGAGAAGGAACGGTAACTTTACTAAATCTAATAAAATTGAACAATTGAGAGAGAGAGACAAAATTTCCAAACCAGAAAGAACTGGGAGCTTACTCTACACGTGCTGAATTCCTCACGGCCGCCCAGCGCGCGCGCCACCAAAAAGCGCGGGACTCGCAACCGGTGCGGAGCTCCGCCCCTCCGCTGCTCCCCACAGCATTAACTCTTTAACGGCCTGCATGATGTTCTGATGTGGAATACTGGCATCAAAACCACAAAACCACAGCAGCGGAGCAGGGAAGGCAAAGCAAAGCAGGACAGGGTGGGGCAGGGTAGTACAGAGCAAAGCAGGGCCAGGCAGGGCCAAGCAAAGCAAGGCAAAGATAGTGCAGGGCAAGGCAGGGCCAGGGAGGGCCAAGCAGGGCAAGGCAAAGATAGCACAGGGCAAGACAGGGCAGGGCAAGGTAAGGCAAAGCAGGGCAGGGCAAGGTAAGGCATAGCAAAGCAGGGCAGGGAAGGGCCGGACAAAGCAGGGCATGGCAAAGGAAGGCAGAGCAGGGCAGAGCAGGGCAAGGCAGAGCAAGGCTGGACAAGGTAAGGCAAGGCAGGGCAGGGCAAAGAACGGCATGGCAGGGCAGGGTAAGACGGGGCTTGGCAGGGCAATGCAGGACAAGGTAGAGCAGGGCAGGGCACGGCAAGGCAGGGCAGGGTAAGACGGGGCTTGGCAGGGCAATGCAGGACAAGGTAGAGCAGGGCAGGGCACGGCAAGGCAGGGCAGGGCAAAGCAGGGCAAGGCGGGGAAAAGCAAGGCAGAGCATTGCAGGGTAAGTCAGGGCGAGGCAAGTAAAGGCAGGGCAAGGCAAGGCAGGGCAGGGAAGGGCAGGGCAGGACAAGGTAGGGCAGGGCAAAGTAGGGCATGGAAGGGCAGCGTAAGGCGGGGCTTGGCAGGGCAATGCAGGACAAGGTAAGGCAGGGTAAGGAAAGGCAGGGCAGGGCAAGGCAAGGCAGGGCAGGGCAAGTCAGGGCAAGTCAAGGGAAGGCAGAACAAGGCAAGGCAAGGTAGGTCAAGGCACGGCAGGGCAGGGCAATGCAAGGCAAGGCAGTGCAAGGCAGTACGGGTCAGGACAAGGCAGGTCAGGGAAAGGCAAGGCAGGGCAGGTCAGGGGAAAGAAGGGCAGTGGAAGGCAGGGCAGGGTGAAGCAGGTTAAGGCAAGGAAGAGAAGGCAGGGCAGGGGAAAATAGGGCAGGGCAAGGCAAGGCAGTGCAGGGCAGGGCAGGTCTGAGCAGGGAAGGCAGGGTAGTGCAGGGTGGGGCAGGGCCAGGCAGGGCCAAGCAGGGCCAAGCAGGGCAAGGCAAAGATAGTGCAGGGCAAGGCAGGGCAGGGCAGGGCAAGGCAAGGCAAGGATAGGCAGGGCAATGTAAGGCAGGGCAAAGCAAGGTAAGGCAGTGCAAGGCACTACGGGTCAGCGAAAGGCAGGGCAGGGAAGGCAGGGCAAAGTAGGGCAGGGCAAAACAAGGCAGGGCACGGTAAAGCGGAGCTTGGCAGGGCAAAGCAAGGCAGGACGGGGCAGGGCAGTGCAGGGCAAGGAAGGGCAGGTTGGGTCTGGGCATATAAGGGTAGGGCAAGGCAAGACAGGGCTGAGCGGGGCAGGGCAGAACAGGTGAAGGCAGGGCAGGGCAAGGTAGGGCAATTCAAGGTCAGACAAGGCAAGGAATGGCAAGGCATGGCAAAGCAGGGCAAGGCAGAGCAAGGCTGGACAAGGTAAGGCAAGGCAGGGCAGGGCAAAGTCGGGCATGGCAGGGAAAGGCACGGCAAGGCAAGACAGGGCAGGGCAAGTCTGGACGGAGCAGGGCAGAACAGGTGAAGGCAGGGCAGGGCGGGGTAGGGCAATTCAAGGTCAGGCAAGGCAAGGATTGGCTGAGCGGAACAGGGCAAGGCAGAGCAAGGCTGAATAAGGGAAGGTAAGGCAGGGCAAGGCAGAACAAGGCAGGGCAGAGCAGAGGAAGGCAAAGAAGGGCAGGGCAAGGCAGGGCAGGGCGGGGCAAAGCAAGGCAGAGCATAGCAAGGTAAGGCAGGGCAAGGCAAGCAATGGCAGGGCAGGGTAAGGTCACGGGCAAGGGAAAGAGCAAGGTAAAGGCAAGGCAGGGCAAGGCAACACAGGGTAGGACAATGCAAGGCAAGGAATGGCTGGGCAGGGCAGGGCAAGGAATAGCATGGCAAGGCAGGGCAGGGCAGGGCAATGGAAGGCAGGGCAGGGCAAAGGAAGGCAGGGCAAGGCAAGGTAGGTCTGGGCAAATTAGGGCATGGCAGGGCAGGGCAAGGCAGGGCAAGGTAGAGCCGGGGAAAGTAAGGCATAGCAGGGCAGGGCATGGCAGGGTAAGGTAGGTCTGGGCAAATTAGGGCATGGCAGGGCAGGGCAAGGCAGGGCAAGGTAGAGCCAGGGAAAGTAAGGCATAGCAGGGCAGGGCAGGGCAAAGCAAGGCTGAACAAGGCAGGGCCGAGCAGAGGAAGGCAAGGAAGGGCAGGGCAGGGCAGGGCAGGGCAAGGCAAGGCAGGGCAGGGTAGGGTAGGGTGGGGCAGGGAAGGCAGGGCAGGGCAATGCAAGGTAAGGCAGGGCAAGGTAGGGTACGGCAGGGCAGGGGAAGGCAAGGAAGACAAGGCAGGGCAGGGGAAAACAGGGCAGGTCAGGGTAGGGCAAGGCAAGGAAGACAAGGATGGGCAGGGCAGGGCAGAGCAGGGCAGGGCAAGGGAGAGTGGGGCAGGTCAGGGCAGGGCAAGGGAGAGCAGGGCAGGGCGGGGTAGGGCAACGCAATGTCAAGCAGGGCAGGGTAGAGCAGGGCAAGGCAGAGCAAGGCTGGACAAGGTAAGGCAAGGCAGGGCAAGGCAAGGCAGAACAAGGCAGGGCAGAGCAGAGGAAGGAAAGGAAGGGCAGGGCAAGGCAAGACAAGGCAAGGCAGGGCAGGGCAAAGAAGGGCATCGCAGGGCAGCATAAGGCGGGGCGTGGCAGGGCAATGCAGGACAAGGCAATGCAGGGCAAGGCAAGGCAGGTCGGAGCAGGGAAGGCAGGGCAAGGCAGGACAGGGTGGGGCAGGGTAGTGTAGGGCGGGGCAGGGCCAAGCAGGGCAAGGCAAAGATAGTGCAGGATAAGGCAGGGCAGGGCAGGGCAAGGGAAGGCAGAACAGGGCAGGGCAAGGGAAGGCAGGGCAGGGCAAGGGAAGGCAGGGCAGGGCAAGGGAAGGCAGGGCAGGGCAGGGCAAGGGAAGGCAGGGCAGGGCAAAGCAGGGCAAGGAATAGCTGGGCAAGACAAGGCAGGGCAGGGTGGGGCAAAGCAAGGCAGAGCATAGCAAGGTAAGGCAGGACGAGGAAAGCAATGGCAGGGCAGGGTATGGGCATGGGCAAGGGGAAGAGCAAGGTAAAAGCAAGGCAGGGCAAGGCAAGGCAGGGTAGGGCAATGCAAGGCAAGGAAAGGCTGGGCAGGGCAGGGCAAGGTAAAGGCATGGCAAAGCAGGGTAGGGTAATGCAGGGCAGGGCAAGGCAAGGGCATTGCAAGGGAAGGCAGGGCAGGGCAAGGTAAGGCAGGGCAGGGCATGATAGGGCAGGGCATGGCAGGGCAAGGTAGGTCTGGGCAAATTTGGGCATGGCAGGGCAGGGCAAGGTAGAGCCGGGGAAAGTAAGGCATAGCAGGGCAGGGCAGGGCAAGGCTGATCAAAGTAAGGCAAGGCAGGGCAAGGCAAGGCAGAACAAGGCAGGGCCGAGCAGAGGAAGGCAAGGAAGGGCAGGGCAGGGCAGGGCAGGGCAAGGCATGGCAAAGCACGTCAGGGCAAGGCATGGCAAAGCAAGTCGGGGTAGGGCAATGCAAGGTAAGGCAGGGCAAGGTAGGGTACGGCAGGGCAGGGGAAGGAAAGGAAGACAAGGCAGGGCAGGGGAAAACAGGGCAGGTCACGGTAGAGCAAGGCAAGGAAGACAAGGAAGGGCAGAAGAAGGCAGGGGAGGGCATGGCAGGGCAAAGCAAAGCATGGCAAAGCAGGGCAGGGCAGGGCAAGGGAAGGCAGGGCAGGATGCATCAGGGCAAGGCAAAACAAGGCAAGGCAGAACAAGGCAGGGCAAGGCAAGGTTAGGCAGGGCAGGGTGCGTCAGGGCAGTGTGGGGCAAAGCAAGGTAAGGCAGTGCAAGGGAGTAGGGGTCACGCCAAGGCAGGTCAGGGAAAGGCAGGGCAGGTCAGGGGTAAGAAGGGCAGGGGAAGGCAGAGCAGGGTGAAGCAGGTCAAGGCAACGAAGACAAGGCTGGGCGAGGAAAATAGGGCAGGGCAAGGCAAGGATAGGCAGGGCAAGGCAAGGCACGGCAAAGCAGGGCAGGGCAAGGCAGGGCAGGGCAGAACTGGGCAAGGGAAGGCTGGGCAGGGCAAGGGAAGGCAGAGCAGGGCGGAGCAGGGCAGGGCTAAAGAAGGCAGGGCAGGGCAGGGCAATGCAGGGCAGGGCAATGCAGGGCAGCTCGGAGCAGGGAAGGCAGGGCAAGGCAGGACAGGGTGGGGCAGAGTAGTGCAGGACGGGGCAGGGTCAGGCAGGGCCAAGCAGGGCAAGGCAAAGATAGTGCAGGGCAAGTCAGGGCAAGGCAAGGCAACGCAAGGCAAGGTGAGGCAAGGCAAGGTAAGGCAGGGCAGGGTGGGGCAGGGCAAGGCAAGGAATACACAGCAGGGTAGGGGAAGGCAGAGCAAAGCAGGTCAGGGCACAGCCAGGCAAGGCAAGGCAAGGAAAGCCAGGGCAAGCCTGGGCTGGGTAGGGCTGGGCAGGGTAAGGCAAGAAAATTAAGGAAAGGCTGGGCTGGGCAGGGCAGGGTAAGGCAAGGCAAAGCAATGCAGTGCAGGGCAGGGCAGGGCGGAGCAGGGAAGGCAGGGCAAGGCAAAGATAGTGCAGGGCAAGGCAGGGCCAAGCAGGGCAAGGCAGCGCAGGGAAAGGGAAGGCAGGGAAGGGCAGGGCCAAGCAGGGCAGGGCAGCGCAGGGAAAGGGAAGGCAGGGAAGGGCAGGGCAGTGCAGGAAGGGCAGGGCAAGGTAAGGCATGGCAAAGCAGGGCAGGGCAAGGCATGCAGAGCAGGGCAAGGCAGAGCAGGGCAGTGCAAGGCAAGGGAAGGCAAGGAAGGGCAGGCAGGGTAAGGCGGGGCTACGCAGGGCAAGGTAAGGCAGAACAAGGCAGGGCAAGGAAGGGCAAGACAAGAAAGACAAGGCAGGGAGGGTCAGAGCAAGGCAGGTCAGGGTGGGGCAGGCAAGGAAAGGGAGACAAGGCAGGGCAGGGGAAGTCAGGATAGGGCAGTGCAGGGTAAGGCAAGGAAAGGCACGGAAGGCGGGTCAGAGCAAGGTAGAGCAGGGAAAGACAGGTCAGGGCAGGTTAGGGGAAGGCAAAGCAGGGTGAAGCAGGGCAAGGCAAGGAAGACAAGGCAGGGCAGGGGAAAATAGGGCAGGGCAGGGGAAGGCAAGGCAGGGCTGGTCAAGGGGAAGGCAGAGCAAAGCAAGACAGGGCACGGTGGGGCAGGGCAGATCAGGGCAGGGCAGGGCAGGGTAGGGGAAGGCAGGGCAAAGCAGGGCAGGGCACAGCCGGGCAGGGCAAGGCAAGGAAAGTCAGGGCAAGGCTGGGCTGGGCAGGGCTTGGCAGGGCAAGGAAAGGAAAGTCAGGGCAAGGCTGGGCTGGGCAGGGATTGGCAGGGCAAGGCAAGGCAATGCAGTGCAGGGCAGGGCAGGGCAGGGCAGGGCAGGTGTATTGGGATTGCCTGGTCACAGCCTGAACCAGTGAATGAGCATCCGAGTGACCGGAGCGGAGGAGCCCAGGTCCACCCGACCTCTCGCTCTCTCCCTCTCGGTGGTGCTTCCGGCGGTGCTTCCGGGAGCACAGATCCGCTCGGAGCCTGCGCGGGTTGCCTCCCCCCTCTCTGGCTCTCTTCCTTCTGGCGCGCCAGCGGTTCGAACGAGAGGCGGCTGCGTTCCTCAGCCTAAATGGTCGCCGGGAGGGGTGAGTTCGTTCCCCCTTATCTGTAACATCTCTTTCTGTAGCGCCACTACCTCAAATAAAAGCTCTGTCACCGCCTTTGCTTGCTTTACACTTGGCGAGCCAGGCAGCCTAATACCTTTTAAAAACATTCACTATGACCCTTCTAAGTAACATCGTGGGGTGGTTTTCACGGGGAAAGACCACCCCCTTAAATGACCTTTTGCCCGGTCATATCCCGGGATTTCTAGGATCCCCATACCACGGGGTTGCTGTTATTATTGAAAAATGGGGCCCCCTGCGAGATGGAGGAAACCTCCATGAATCCCCGTCCCGACTAGCTGACTATTTTCTCTCTCTGACTAAAAACGTACTGACTACTCGGGAGCGGCAATTAGCTGCGTCTACGGTGGCATGGCCGCTGCTGATAGCCTTAAACCAGATGAACACATCTGAAGGGGATCTGCTTGATGAAAATCAACTCTTGCGTGACCGTATTGAAGAATTAGAAAGACAAATTGCAATTTTGACAGGAAAAACACCAAAACCGGTCACTCCCATACGGAAGGTCCGGAATATCTCCCTAGAAGTCACCGGGGACCCTGTAGAAGACAACCCGCATAATCTGGTTTCTGAAGATGAAGGCACTAAAAGGTCGGATCTCGAAGTTCCACTCGAGCTAGATCCCTTTGAGATCCGACCAGTTGTAACCCAAAAAACAAAAAAAATACAGGATAGACCAGTGGGGCTACCCCCTGACCAGTGGCCCCCTGCCCATAGCACTTTTCATGTAACAGCTCGCCCATATACAGCAGCTGAACTGATGGATTTATTACAGCGGTTTAGACAAAAACCAAGAGAGAGTGTACCAGCATGGCTGCTCCGCTTATGGGACATGGGGGCAGAAGGTGTTATGGTAAATGGGCCAGAAATTTCAAAACTGGCATCCATTACCATTCACCCTGCCCTCAGACAGAGGCTATATGCCACCGTCCAACATAATGATGAAAATCATTCCTTAATTAAATGGTTAACAGCTGCGTGCCGTATAACATGGCCAAACAAAAGTGACATCCCTTTAAATACAGGTCTATGGTCTTCTGTGGAAGATCTGCAAAATTATATTCGGGAACTGGGTATGAGAGAGGCAATCTATGAGGAAGATTTTGAGAGCCCAGACCTGATGAAATTCTCAGCAGGAATGAGAGACCTTATCCTGCAGCAAGCTCCATCTCATCAGTATGGTACTTTGGTATCCATACTGAACCCCCTAGTGGCCTCAGAGGCCATCATACAACAGGCTGCCCAACTGGTGGCAGATCTGGGGGAGACAGAGCGCCTGCGCGCTAGGCGCAATGTCCGAATGGTGGTGGAAAGTTCAGAGATCCATCCACCACCACGACCTAGGAGACCAGCCTCTAAGGTATTCCAATCTGGACCCATCAGAGTATCGAGAAGACAAATGTTTAATGACCTGCTGAGAGCAGGAGTTCGATTTGAAAAGATTGATGGGCAGCCTAATCAGGTATTACTACAACTATGGAAACAGTTGCCCAATGATCAAAGATTCCGGTCCTCTCCCAAAAGGGAAGGAATTCGATTTATAGAACACATTCCACAAGACACATGGAATCTGGAAGATTTCATGGTGCCATCGAAAAGACGTAAACCTCCTCAGGCGGCCCGGGCAGCCACAGTCGAGCCGTCAGAGGAAAAAGACTTGGGGATTGCAGAGCTGATGGCATGACAGGGGAGCCAAAATTCCCCAGGACTAGGGTCTCTACAGGAGACCAGAGATCCTATGTTGAATTAACTATTCATTGGTCAAGAAAGAGTGTACAACGAGTGATGGCGCTGGTAGATACTGAGGCAGAAACATCCATCATATATGGGGACCCAAATAAATTCCTGGGCACTAAGGCTATGATAGGTGGGTTTGGGGGGCAGATGATCCCCGTAACCCAAACGTGGTTGAAACTGGGGGTTGGACGTCTTCCACCTCAGGAGTACAAGGTATCTATTGCCCCAGTTCCAGAGTACATATTGGGGGATAGACATCTTGTGGGGTCTGACTCTCCAGACCACTGTGGGAGAGTTCAGACTAAGGGAAAGATGTATTAGTATCCGGGCAGTGCAGGCAATTTTAAGGGGCCATGCAAAAATGGAGCCCATTTGTTTGCCACAACCCCGCCGGATAACAAATACGAAACAATACAGACTCCCTGGTGGGCAAGAAGAAATTACCAAGACTGTGCAGGAGTTGGAGAGAGTAGGGATTATTAGACCTGCACACAGCCCATACAGCTCCCCCATATGGCCAGTCAGGAAGTCAGATGGTACATGGCGAATGACGGTAGACCACAGAGAACTAAATAAAGTCACTCCACCGATACACGCAGCCGTACCCAACATTGCCTCCCTCATGGATACGTTAAGTAGAGAAATAGAAACATATCATTGTGTTTTGGATTTAGCAAATGCATTTTTTAGCATTCCAATTGCTGAGGAATCTCAAGACCAGTTTGCATTTACATGGGAGGGCAGGCAGTGGACTTTTCAAGTCCTACCTCAGGGATACGTGCATTCACCTACATTCTGCCATAACCTGATAGCACGTGACTTGGCAAATTGGAATAAACCATCTACCGTCAAAATGTACCATTACATTGATGATCTGATGCTGACATCCAACTCAATTGAGGCATTAGAGAAGGCATTACCATCATTAACCGCTTATTTACAGGAAAAAGGATGGGCTATAAACCCACAGAAAGTCCAAGGACCGGGGTTATCCGTTAAATTCCTGGGCGTTATCTGGTCAGGTAAGACTAAGGTCTTACCCAGCGCGATCATAGATAAGATTCAAGCGTTCCCCGTTCCCACAACACCAAAAGAGTTGCAGGAGTTCTTGGGTATATTAGGATACGGGCGATCCTTTATACCCCACTTAGCACAACTCCTAAAACCTCTCTATCGATTAACAAAAAAAGGCCAAGTATGGGATTGGGGTAAAATGGAGCAAGATGCCTTCCAGCAGGCAAAAATAGCTGTTAAACAGGCCCAGGCACTGGGTGTATTCGATCCAACCCTTCCAGCCGAACTAGATGTGCATGTAACTCAAGAAGGGTTTGGCTGGGGTCTGTGGCAGCGCCAGAGTTCTGTTTGGACCCCCATTGGGTTCTGGTCACAGGTTTGGCACGGAGCAGAAGAAAGATACAGCATGGTTGAAAAGCAGTTATTGGCTACCTATTCTGCACGGCAGGCGGTAGAACCGATAACTCAAACTGCAGAAGTTATTGTTAAAACAACTTTGCCAATTCAGGGGTGGGTAAAAGATCTAACCCACATCCCTAAGACAGGGGTGGCCCAATCACAAACGGTGGCACGCTGGGTTGCCTACCTCAGTCAGAGAAGCCGCCTGTCATCATCTCCACTGAAGGAAGAACTGCAGAAGATACTTGGCCCAGTAACATATCACAGTGAAACACCTGAGGAAATAATTGTCACTCGTCCAGAGAAGAGTCCTGTACAGGAGGGGAAATACCCTATTCCAGAAGATGCCTGGTACACAGATGGATCCAGCAGAGGGAACCCAAGTAGGTGGCGAGCTGTCGCATACCAACCCTCAACTGAAACAATATGGTTCGACGAAGGGGATGGACAAAGTAGCCAGTGGGCTGAGCTACGAGCTGTGTGGATGGTGATAACTCAAGAACCGGGCGATGGCGCATTGAATGTCTGCACAGATAGCTGGGCAGTCTACCGAGGGCTCACGCTCTGGATAGCACAGTGGGCCACTCAGGACTGGGCGATCCATGCTCGACCTATCTGGGGCAAAGATATGTGGGTTGATATATGGAACGTGGTTAGGCACAGGACTGTACCAGCATACCACGTTTCTGGACATCAACCCTTGCAGTCGCCAGGTAATGATGAAGCTGGCACTCTGGCTCGAGTTCGATGGCTAGGAAATACATCAGCCAAAGATATTGTCCATTGGTTGCATCGGAAATTACGGCATGCAGGACAGAAAACCACGTGGGCAACAGCTAAAGCATGGGGGCTGCCCATACAGTTACTGGATATTGTCCAGGCATGTCAGGACTGTGACGCTTGCTCACGAATGAGACCATGACCTCTGCCAGAAACAACGGCCCATTTTGCCAGAGGACACAACCCTTTACAACGATGGCAGATCGATTATATAGGTAACCTTCCTCGATCTGAGGGGGCCAGATATGCCCTAACCTGTGTTGACACAGCAAGTGGATTGATGCAAGCCTATCCTGTAGCGAAGGCAAACCAAGCCTATACCATTAAAGCTCTAACTAGGTTGATGGCATCATATGGGACTCCTGAGGTCATGGAGAGTGACCAAGGTACACATTTCACAGGTACAACTGTACAAAAGTGGGCTGAAGAAAACAACATGGAATGGCGGTTTCACCTGCCCTATAATCCAACGGGAGCAGGCTTAATAGAAAGGTATAACGGAATCCTGAAGGCTGCTCTGAAGGCAGATTCACAGTCCTTGCAGGGGTGGACCAAGAGGCTTTATGCAACCCTGCGGGACTTAAATGAGAGACCGAGGGATGGCAGACCCAGCGCTTTAAGAATGTTGCAGACAACTTGGGCCTCCCCACTTAGGATACAAATCACTAGCAAAGACACCAAACTTAAGCCCCAAGTTGGCACCATGAATAATCTTCTGCTCCCTGCCCCTGATGACCTAGAGCCTGGGAAACACAAGGTAAAATGGCCTTGGAAGGTGCAAGTAGGACCAAAATGGTGTGGTCTCCTTGCACCTTGGGGGAGATTGTTAGAGGTTAGGGGATCAGTAAAGCCTCCTGTGGTCGGTGCATGGCCAACAGAGGTTGTAGTTGACACTCCGATTTTCATTGCAAAGGGGACATTAATCATGTCCTTATGGCAAATTAGAACTCCCCCCTTGGTACCTGATATAGTGATCCAACCACAGATATCAGGCCAAAGGGTATGGTATCGAAGGCCAGGCCATGCTCCAGTACAGGCAGAGGTATTGACTCAAGACCGAAATACAGCCTGTATCTTACCATGGAGGGCAGACTTACCCCTCCTTGTACCTGTTAAACATCTGTATTACTCCCCTTGAGGTTATGAAGTTCACAGGACAGCCGGCAGGAGCAACACCACTCCAGCATGCTCCAGTGACCATGAGGAAACATCATGACATCCGGTGGTGGACTGCTGAACTTTCGGCAACTGTTGAGTGTGAACCTACTGGTCCTTAAAGAAGATACGACTCTGGAAGGAACATCAAGTACTGGCCCAAGAAAACCACAAGAAGGGACTACAAATAATGGCCTTCAGTGCCTAAACATTCTATATTGGGGCGGGTATTGTACACGCGTCGTGATGTACTTGGTATTTTGAGCCATCGGAACAGCAGGAGATTATGCTCAACCTGCTCAGTTGCTGGTTCATGCTGTGAAGGCGTGGAGTGTAGTGGGATTGCCTGGTCACAGCCTGAACCAGTGAATGAGCATCTGAGTGACCGGAGCGGAGGAGCCCAGGTCCACCCGACCTCTCGCTCTCTCCCTCTCGGTGGTGCTTCAGGAGGTGCTTCCGGGAGCACAGATCCGCTCGGAGCCTGCGCGGGTTGCCTCCCCCCCTCTCTGGCTCTCTTCCTTCTGGCGCGCCAGCGTGTCGAACGAGAGGCGGCTGCGTTCCTCAGCCTAAACGGTCGCCGGGAGGGGTGAGTTCCTCCTTATCTGTAACATCTCTTTCTATAGCGCCACTACCTCAAATAAAAGCTCTGTCACCACCTTTGCTTGCTTTACAGCAGGTTAGGGGAAGGCAAAGCAGGGTGAAGCAGGGCAAGGCAAGGAAGACAAGGCAGGGCAGGGGAAAAAAGGGCAGGGCAGCGGAAAACAAGGCGGGGCAGGTCAAGGGGAAGGCAGAGCAAAGCAAAACAGGGCGGGGCAGGGCAGATCAGGGCAGGGCAAGGAAAGGAATACACGGCAGGTTAGGGGAAGGAAAGGCAAAGCAGGGCAGGGCACAGCCGGGCAGGGCACAGCCGGGCAGGGCAAGGCAAGGCAATGCAATGCAGTGCAGGGCAGGGCGGAGCAAGGAAGGCAGGGCAAGGCAGGACAGGGTGGGGCAGGGTAGTACAGGGCGGGGCAAGGCCAGGCAGGGGCAAGCAGGGCAAGGCAAAGATAGTGCAGGGCAAGGCAAAGATAGTGCAGGGCAAGGCAGGGCAGGGCAGGGCAGGGCAAGGGAAGGCAAGGCAAAGTAAAGCATCGTGAGGCCTGCAAAGCAGGGAAGGGCAAGGCAGGGCCGAGCAGGGCAGAGCAAGGGAAGGCAGGGCAAAGTAAAGCATGGTAAGGCATGCAAAGAAGGGCAGGGCAAGGCAGAGCAGGGCAGGGCAAGGCAAGGCAGGGCCGAGCAGGGCAGGACAAGGTAAGGCATGGCAGGGCAAGGGACGGCATGGCAGGGCAAGGGAAGGGAAGGCTGGGCAAGGGAAAGGAAGGCAGGGCAGGGCAGGGTAATGCGGGTCTTGACAGAGCAAGGTAAGGCAGAACAAGGCAGGGCAAGGCAAGGATAGTCAGGGCAGGGTAAGACAAGGCAAGACAAGGAAGACAAGGCAGGGCGGGTCAGAGCAAGGCAGGTCAGGGAAAGGCAAGGCAGGGCAGGTCAGGGGAAAGAAGGGCAGGGGAAGGCAGGATAGGGCAGGGCAGGGCAAGGCAAGGTAAAGCAAAGAAAGGCAGGGAAGGCAGGGCAGAGCAAGGTAGGGCAGGGAAAGGCAGGTCAGGGCAGGTTAGGGGAAGGCAAAGCAGGGTGAAGCAGGGCAAGGCAAGGAACACAAGGCAGGGCAGGGGAAAATAGGGCAGGGCAGGAAAAGGCAAGGCAGGGAAGGTCAAGGAGAAGGCAGAGCAAAGCAAGGCAGGGCAGGACGGGGCAGGGCAGATCAGGGCAGGGCAAGGCAAGGAATACACTGCAGGGTAGGGGAAGGCAGGGCAAAGCAGGGCAGGGCACAGCCGAGCAGGGCAAGGCGAGGCAAGTCAGGGCAAGGCTGGGCTGGGTAGGTCTTGGCAGGGCAAGGCAAGGCAATGCAGTGCAGAGCAGGGCAGGGCGGAGCAGGGAAGGCAGGGGAAGGCAGGACAGGGTGAGTCAGGGTAGTACAAGGTGGGGCAGGGCCAGGCAGGGCAGGGCAGTGCAGGGCAAGGTAAGGCAGGGCAATGCAAGGAAGACAAGGCAGGGCGGGTTAGAGCAAGTCACGTCAGGGTGGGGCAGGCAAGGTGTCACGGTGGTATCCGTGACAGTAACCCAAGGGGGAACCGAGAAGGGAAAAAAAAGAAGGGAACGAAAAAAACTGCCCCGTGGCCCGCAGCCGCCTCAGCAGAGCCGCATGCTCCAGGGGGGGAGGGGGAAACAGAGAGAATAGAGGGTATGTAGAAAAACAAAACACAACGGCACGATCTGAGAAGGAACGGTAACTTTACTAAATCTAATAAAATTGAACAATTGAGAGAGAGAGACAAAATTTCCAAACCAGAAAGAACTGGGAGCTTACTCTACACGTGCTGAATTCCTCACGGCCGCCCAGCGCGCGCGCCACCAAAAAGCGCGGGCCTCGCAACCGGTGCGGAGCTCCGCCCCTCCGCTGCTCCCCACAGCATTAACTCTTTAACGGCCTGCATGAT